>JABUQX010011207.1:12500-17066 GCA_015478945.1 Trachelipus rathkii | reverse complement strand
ACTCTTCGACCCAAAATACCAGCAAACCTTCCCTACAACACTCAAAACTAATTCCCCTAAATTTCTACAGTTCCCCTTTTCCCCTACCCTTATAAAGGTACTATTACCGCTCCCCCAACCCTTGCGAAACTATCCCTCCATAAACCTTTAGTACACAACTCAAATCAAATCAATCACCATTTCGCCTATCCATTCTTGATCATTTCACTATAATTCATCTATACCTGCAGATTTCCATTCTTCAACTTTCTCACTCTACCCATTTACCTCCTCCTTACTAAGAACCTCATCCCCAAAATACCTATCCTTTTGCACCATCAAACCCACACCACATCACTAACACCTCATCTTACTGCTTAATATTGTGCAGAGTTCAAGTTTCTTCCACACTCCCCTCACATCCATTTCATCACTTACAAAAGCACCATCCCTATTCATTATTTCTAAGCAGATTCCCTTATTCTCATCTTAACCTTTCCGCTTCCTTCAGAAGAGCTTCCTATTCCCCGTATCTCCTCATTCATCCTCCTTCCAAAAACTGTCATACCTCTTCTTTTCTCTACGTATGCACCTTTAGTATTCTTTTTTTCTCCTATATAATTCCAAGCATCTTTTCTTTTGAAAACTATCATCATGCTTTTGAGTACATTCAGGCCACGTTCTTTTTACCTTAACCGCTTTCATCACCTCTCCATTCCACCATTCTGTTAACATTTGCTTACTTCCCACTTTAGCACATCCACACACTTTCCTTTGCACTACTAACAATTGCTTCCTCAATTTCCCCCAGATTTGTTCAGTATTCAAACTCTTCACATTCAACCTATAGAACTAGCGACGCTCTTACATACTTACCTATTGTCTTGTTCACTTAAACTTCTCACTCTTATTTTAACCACTTCCTTTCGTATCACCTTACTCTCCACATCCAAGCCCCCACAACTTAATTTTACATAAACAATATAATGATCCGATAATCCCATCCTAAACCCCACTGATTAACATCCAACACATACATCAACATCTCCTTCTTCACCAACACAAAAATCAATCATACTTTCACTCGATACCATCTCTACCTACACCAACTCGAGTATACTTATGGATACTCTTGTGTTAAAAGAGATATTACTTACACACATACCTCTTCTCCTCACAGAAAATCAATCACCTTCTACCATTCTCATTTTCTCCCGCCACCCCAAAACCGCCTATACCATCCCTTTTTTGATCACCTATACCAACCATTCAGGTCCCCAACACTATCAATCTGAGGCTCCTACTCACCCCATCCAAAACATCACTCAGATTATCCAAAAAAATCGTACTCTCTTCAACGTTGCCCTCAGAGGACCATACGTCACAACCACACATACCTGACCTTTTCAACTTAAATTTAACCAATATAATTCTAGACTCATACACAACAAAAAGTACTACCATAGCTTTTACCACAGTCCTCATTTCAAAATTCAACTCCTTCTCTCCCTCTTCCACACCAGCACACCGCACGCACCACATTTTCACACCACACCACTCATTTCACCGTCTGACTATATTATATATATATATATATATATAATATAATATATATATATAAATATAATATAATATATATATATATATAATATATATAATAAAATATATATATATAATATATTTCTAAATACATCCATCACCTCTCTCCTCTTCTCCTCAACATTTATTCCTCTGACATTCCATGTACCCATACGATTCATACAATTTCGCCGAAAATTTCGAAATGTATTTTTATATTTACAGAAAATGGGAGTGACGGTATATTTCAAGAAGGATTTCCCTGTGTTAATATTATGATACATAGTGATATTTTTAATCTATTAGTACATTAAATATTTTTATTTCTTTAGTAGGACTTCTAAATTACTTTAAGTACATTAACATCAGTCAATATTATATTGTAATGATATATATATCATTAATAGTAATTTTATCGTTTAGACTTTAGAGTAGAGCAAATATGGATCCACCTTTGTTATATTCACTCGGGTAAAATGAAGCGAGCGGTATAATTTTCAATCATTTAGTTAACATAATTAATATTATCTAAAATCTTCGATCTTGCAAGTCCCATCCAACTTAAAAAAACATCTTCAGCACTTTTCTTCAGTTCTGACTTATCTTCAGTCATAATTTTACAAATTAACTACTCCAAATTATATTTATCTCCTAAACGTTAGAATTTATTTAAATGTTTTTTAAATTCCGAATAAATATTATCAAGGCAAGATATTTAAATAAACAAAATAGATCAGAATCTAATTCACACATTTAGCAAATTTGAACTATATATAAATAGTTTAGAAGGCTTATTAGAATTGATATATTTCTCTAAACAGATGAAAATGCATCATAGCAGCATAAAAAAATAATAATCAGTTATCATAATTGAATAATATAAACCATCAAACACAACTACTTACCTACGCCAATAACAGTAGAAGAATTTCCAGATGATTTTTTGAAATTTACTATTAAATTAATTGCATTTGACGTCAATCTCTTCCTGTTCTTCTTTAAAAAATTGTTCCCAATTTCTCATTCCGATGCCTATTTACTATATATATATATAAATTATATATAATATATATATATAATAATATAATATATATATATATAATATAATTATATATATAATATATAATATATATAATATATAAACGTATAATTTCTCCCATTTGGCTTATGGTATGTAGGGTTTCCCATGACATTTCAGTGCCCATGGTTCCCTTTCTGCTTCGCGTTCATAGCCACAACTCATTCTCCAACAACATCTTACAGACACCACCTTTTATCCTCATATCACACATACTTATATCAACACCCTTCTTCTAGACAACATTTACAACATCCTACCATACCCTATGTGGGGGAGAAGATTCCACACGCATGTCCTCATGATCGTAAGAAGGCTACTAAAGGACGGTGGTAGCTGGTTGGCTGCCTATTACACTTATCTTTTGCTAGGAGCTAATGCAAGCTCATAGAAGGTCAGTATCGATGTAAACGGCGCCTACTTTCGGCGAAAAGTATGAAACGTATGATAAATGGAATGTCCGAGAAATAAATTTGAGGGAAAGGAGAAGACATGATGGATTATTTAGAAAGCAAATTTGATCGCTAGCTGTACGAAACAAAAATGAAAGGGAGTGAAATGAGGGTTGGGTGTTTTGTGAAGTGTTTGTCTGGCTGGAAAGAATAAGAAGTGGGAAGAAGGAGTTGCAATTCTGATGAGTACTTGTGTACAGAGCATATGGTAGATTTTCTCGAGTCTACTAGAATCTAAAGTCATATATAAAATTTGAAAGTCAAGGAATGTGCGTTGTAACAATCGTCCATCTGTGGGTAATGTGAAGCGAGTGCATATTTGGATAATCTGAATATGTTGAATGAGCGGAGTAGAGAGTTCAGCATGATTTTCGGGGTACCTAAATGGTGGATAGGTGATCAAAAAAAACATGTCTATAACAGTTTGGGTCGCGAGAAATGAGAAGTAGGAAAGTGATATTTTTGGAGGGAAGTTATTGTGAATAATTAACTTTCATCAAAAACACAAGAGTATCATAAGTATACTACAGTTGTGTTGGTAGAGATGGATCAAGAAAGTATAATTGATTTGTTAGTGAAGGAGATGAGATAGAGGAGAAAGGTGAAGAATGTAAATCTGCAGCAAGATGGAATTACTGGTGAAAATGATCAAGAAGGAGGCGAATGGTGCATTAAATGGATTGAAGTTTCGTAATTAAAGCGTTTATGGAGGTACATTCCGAGATGGAGAGAGCAGAATAGTACCATAATATGGGTAAGGATATTTAGAACTATAGGAAAATTAGCTTATGGTGTTGGAGGAAAAATGTATTCTGTATTATTAGTCGAAAAGTACATGCCAGGACTGAATAAAGCTATTATAAGAACAAGTGCACTAGGAGGATAGAGAGTTGTGGATTAAAATCTTGTCAATGTGGGTCATCATCCATCTTTTCATAGACTAAACCATCTCAAGTACTCTATTTTATCCCATATCCTTTTTCACACCAATCAACTCCATAATGGGCTCATTCCTCATTTAACAATTCTTCTCGCACCTAAAAGGCCCCAAAGATTGGCCACCTGAACACATTATACCTTAGATCTACACCTCTTTTCCATACCATAGTTTTCATCACTATACATTAATATAGGTAACAACATACCCTCATGCAAAACCCTAGCACACTCAAGACATAGTCCCTTTACATTCAAAGGATTAATGCATCACCACCTTCCATCCATTCACAACTTCCTACTACACTCTGCATCATCCGTTCCCCTTTATTCTAGCATATAAATAAAATATTAATCTCAATACTGTCCAATTCCTCATCATCTAACTAACTACACATTGTGGACTCTCCTCGCTCACTACCTTACTCTTACTCTTTTCTACAGTATATTTACTTTCAAACCAATCCTTTTACACACCCTGCCAACCCTTCTCCCAACCCTCTCAAACTCTCTCAGATCACCACACAAAACCAAATCGCCCGA
>JABUQX010011207.1:0-10000 GCA_015478945.1 Trachelipus rathkii | reverse complement strand
ATGTGCTTGGTTTTAATGTGCAAGAAGATAGTATTGGATGAGGTATTAAAGGAGGAGTAATGGGTAGGGTGAGAAAGTTGGAAGAATGGTAATCTGCAGGATATGATGACAATTACTATGAAATGATCAAAGCGGAGGCGAGATGTGATTATTGATTTGGAAGTTGTTAATAAAGCGTTAGAGGTTATATCCCAGATTGCAGGAGAGCGGTAATAGTACCCTGTATAAGGGTAAGGATAAAAGGAACTGTAGAAAATATAGGAATAAGTTTATTGAGTGTTGTAGGAAGATATATGCTGTATATATGTCGAAAGAGTGCGTCGAGTAATGAGGACTGATTGGTGAAGAACAAGGTGCGTTTAGAGTGGTAGAGGATGTGTCAAATCTTTACTCTGAAACAAATGATTGAGAAAATGAGGGAGAGAAAATAAATATATTTATTTTATGGATTTACAACAGGCTAGGATAGAGTTAATAGGGAAGCTTTATGGCAGTATTAGTGATATATGGTGTTGTGTAGGCTCTAAATGGAATCAAAAAGTATGTATGACGATAGGAAGCATGTGTAAGAATAAATGGTGTCAATTGTGATTGGTTAGTGGGTCTGAGAGAAGGTTGTGTTATGTCTCCTTGGTTATTCAATTGTATAGGATGGAGGTATGAAAGAATTAGAGGTGGAGGATGGCAGGAAATGGTGTAGAATGATGGAGAATGGAGATGAGTGGAGCGGTTGCCCTACCTATTATATGCGATTGATTTTGAGATTGGCGAATCGAAGAGAGATTGGTAGAAAGGTTTTTTGCAGGGTATGTAAAGGAGGTTTGAAAGTAAACGTAGATAAGAAGATAGTGAGTGTGAGTGAGGACAGTCCTCAGGTTGAAGTAGTAGATGGTGAAGGCACTGGAGCAAAGTGTCTGAAGCTTTAAAATTTAGGTATGTGATTGGATGAGAAGAAACGGATGATGCAGAGTGTATGTAGTAGGAAAGTTTGTGAATGCAGGAAGGTTGCTGGGCGATTAAATCGTTGGGAAATGTAAAGACATAGAGTCTTGAGTGCGTAGGCTTATATTGAGAGGTATTTTTACCTGTTATTGTATGTAGTGAGACTATGGTCTGAATAAGAAGTATAGATCTACAATGTGTTCAGAGGACAATCTTAGGGGCATGCTAGGTGTGAGAAAATTAATAAAATGAGAATGAACGTATTAGGAGTTGTGTGGTGTGAGAAAGGGGTAAATGAGAAATAAATGAAAGATTTGAAGATTGTTTGGTCACGGGGAAAGATGAAGATAGTCAGTTGCGTAAGCGGATGTAATTGATCTGAGAGTGTGTGAACCGACCGCTGGAACCGAAGAGAAAAGAAATGTGAGTTGCAGAGGCGAGAATAAATGGCATGGATAAGAGAATGGCGGCGTTGTATGGGCATGGTTGTGGCCACCGGGCCAGGGATGAACCCTTACATTGACGATATGCCATAGTGGTCCGTCGCGTTCCCATGATGCTCTAGGGTGGATTTCTGTCTGTGACGAGCCTCACTTAATTATGTACAGAGGGCGGTTAAGCTGGGCTTCTCCGACGTTTGTCATTCTCCTACTGCTTCTTTCCGAGCTTGTACAGCACCTACCCCAATCTGCAAAGAGAAGGTGAAAAAGAAAGAAAGAAAGAAAAAAATAATATATATATATATATATATAATATTATAATATATAGTATATATATATAATAATAATATATATATATATATAATAAATATATATATATATATATATATATATATATAAATTAATTAATATATATATATATTAATATATATATATATATATATATATATATTATATATAATATAATATATCATATATACTATATATATAATATTATAATATATATATATATAATATATAATAATATATATAATATATATGCCAGAAGTTAAAGCAAGATTCTCATCAGACGAAAGATTGGGATCTTCAAAATTTTCTCGTCCCTCACCAACAAGAAAATGTAGTGTTACCACGTCAGCGTTTGTGCGCCGGAGAAATCCGAGATCATTTCCAAGACTCTCTACCACTCAACTACTTTATTTCTCCTTCTACTCATTATGAGGCATACTTTCACGGTTATGCTTCAGCACTCCTAAAAGCCGCCGACATGCGAAAAAAACCCTTGACCTGAACCTAACAAATTCCAATTATACAACAAAGATGCCGTGAGAGGAAACTCCACAAAACTGCAATAGATGCAAACAATGGATTCACAAACACTGTTCCCCTTTCACCAAGCTACCCCCTTCAAAACTCAATTGAATCTGTCAAGTCTGAGCTCCACCCACAATAACCCCCACAACACATACATCACACAAACAAACCCACAACATAAACATATTACAATTCAACACGAACGGACTACAAACAAAACCAAAGAAATAAGTCTTCTTAAAACAACACAACAAACACATATCCATGATACAAGAAGCCTACCTACCCGAAAACTATCCAGAACCAAAATTCTATGGCTATGATGCCATCCTTACACCCCCAAACCCCCCAAAATCACACTCTACTAACCCTTAACACAACTGACATCTGTTTAAGTAAATGAGTTTAACAAAAATGAGTCAAAAACGAATAGGAACAAGTTAATAGTTTGTAATTAAGTTTTATTTGAAAAAGAATCCTGACTAGCTGTGTCCTCAGACAAAATAAATATTAGGTTGAGTTAGAACCAAAAAGGAAAGGGAAATGAAACTGCAACTGCCAAAAAATGGCCAAATTTTAAAAACAAAATAGGTTTCATCATTTCTGGTTAGTTTCATCTATATGAGAAAAATTTGCAGCTTTGAAAGTTTTAGTGTAACCAAATTTTTGGGAATTGACAATGATCCTGCGATCATTTATAAAAAAAGTCAAAAGCCATTCTGTTCTGAATTTGAAAGGAATTGAATGCATAAAACATTAAAGACCGCAAAATGGATCCCGAATTTTACCAGTTTTATTTATAAAACATTAAAAAGGCTTTCATGGAAGAGATTCCTTGATAATCTACTTAAAAACACATGATAAAGTGCAGTTATGCATAAGTACTTGATAAGAAACAGTGGCCTAGGGAGAAGTATATTATTAAAAAGAAACATGATAAAGAATGGGACGAGGACCAGCTTAACAATTTAATTGTGTAGATGGAAAATACCATCATAGTAAAACATGGAGGCACACCTTAAGAGCTGTATCAAAAGTTCATTCCAACCAAGAATTCAAAAAAGTAAATTTTAAATGAAATAATAATGAATCTTGAAGAAAAATTCAGGGATGAATATGAATATGAAGAAGAAAGAAGAACATGATAGATATTTAAATGAGAAATGGGTAAGATAATTAAACAAATAATATGAAGCAAACATAGATAGATTGAAGAAACAGGACTACATATATGGAAATGGAAAGTCGAGCTGAGATGAAAAGAAGAAGAAGAGCAGGCATCAAAAGGCGAAGATGAAAAGGCCGAGTGGTTTCCAAAAAAATGTGAAAAACGGAAAAGTTGTAGAAATGAAAATTAATAAGAAAATGAAGATAATATATTAAATTGCTTTTATGGTTATTAGTGTAAGGCTGCAAAAGCAATAGTAAAATATAATACAATTAGAAGACTCCGCGATTTTAAATCAAAATTTTCTTACTACTTTACTATTCATTTATTAAATTTAAACATAGTAAATTTGAAAAAAAAAAAACATTCACATGATAATGACTTTTTATTACTTTACGTTTGAGGCTTTATTTGAACTATGGCGAGTAAACCGCATCAATCGTATTGGCTGCAGATTTTTAAAGAAACGAATCTGATAATGTATAGTCGAAGTTGAACGCGTTTGAGTGGATCGATATCCAAATTCCCAAACGTTATTTCATGTAATACATCGACATTCACACCCATGAAGAAATTTTCTAGCACAACAAGCCAAAAAAAATGATATCGTATGACAAACATATTGGCATCTTCATTCTGCTTTCCTCTTTTTACTAAAATAGTTCAAGAACACCCCAAATTTAGGATTCTTTGAAGATCAATGGTCAAAGATAAAGGTGAGAGAGCCCAATTATAATTTAAGAATGACCTGCAGGAGAATTTACCATTTCTTTAACTTCTCACTCTGAGCCCATTAATTGTCTTATTTGATTTTTAATATTAACCTCATCCCCAAGTAAGTCACAACATATAAGCAGTATTCCTTTCTGTGCACCATTCAAACCCACACACTTTCACTATCACCTCTTCATTACTGCCAATATATAAGTGAACCGAAATTGAATAAGATATTTCTTGAAGTGATTCAAGCTAGTTCCACCCACTCCCACTCACAATTCCATAGTAGTTCAATCGATTACAAAGAGAAGCTTTACAAGAGTGAGTCGAAAATTTATACTACCAAGTGTCTAAGCACTGGTTACCCTTGGAATACACTGAAGCACACCCAACTATTCATGCTATTCTACCTTCCTCTGAAGTACCCATTATCTGACAGACTTTGCCTTCACTGTATACAGAAAACTTCCCACTTAGCAGTTCTCACGCTGAAAGTAAAGATATACCCCATACATTGCCGCGAATAACTTTACGCAAACTGATATTCGACTTTATTGTGAGGCCTCATTTACTTTTCTCTGTTCACGCACGCCTACGTCACATTGACCAACCTTTTACAGAGCTGATATATCTTCCGTTTATGTACTTACCTCATTTTAACAAGAAAAGTAGTATCTTCCTGGAACCCTCCCTCCCATTATATTGGAAAATATTCCATTTATGCTCTCTTTTGACAATCAATATCACTTTATTCGATATTGACCTGAATAAAACTTCGTATATGAGCATTACTAACAAGTGATCGCACCAAAGCTGTTCTATATTTTATGTCTTTGCTTTAACCGCTGGGTGCATACCTTCTTTTCAATCATATTTTGCAACACACAACACAATTAATCTTTACGTTAGACTTGTTATAAACATCTTAGCTTTTAACCTAAAACAAATATTAGCACAGTAAAATTCCAATCAGGTACTACCTAACCAACTACATCTTACTTTCCTTATCTATTTGTCATATCTCAGCGAAAGAATGATTGCTCTTACAAAGTTATTACTAACTTGCGTTCACAATTTCAATTAACTTACACACATGATGTGTTATCATTGCGCGAGCAGTCGTATCATTTTAATAGCATACTGGTGGGGGTATTCCCTGGTAGGCAAGTTAAAAAATTTTTTGAAAACTACCTAATGCTTATATACAACTATAAATATTACATACAAACATCTTAATCTTTTACCCACTTTCGTATACCCTACTAAACGCGAGGAAATATCAGAATCCATTATTCCCCCTCTTCTCTCTCTTTAATACACGGCAACGACTTTCTTACCGACTAGAGCTTATATTCTCCACAATAAGTAAAGAATCGTACTCAGAATGGTATACACGAAAACCATATACTCCATTCACATAAATTAAACTCCGTGTCAACTGAGCTATATAAAAATATATTACCAACAACATACTTCATAACATACTCCGAGTGGAGCTACCGGCTTCTTCAGAAAGCCAACACAAAATGCGAGATCATACTTTTCACATATCGTATCTCTTTCCATCCTTTTTTACAAATTAAGGAAATACTACACCAACAAAAAGATAAATACGACACAAACTCATCATTGAATAAAAGAGAAGCTAATAAATACTTTATAGGTATAAAATGAGCTCTTTGGGTTTAAAGGAATAAGTATTACAATCCAACAATTACAGAGCACAAAATAAATAAACTTTTTTGCTCTCCGCATGGCAACAGAAATACACAAATCCACCTTAATGGACACAGCACTTAATCCTAGCTTGGCTCCTATTATAGTGTTTTACTACTGCGTGAAATCGCACCGCCACAAAAGCGCAGCCCTGGATGGTAGAGATACAACATAAGCACCTTTTTTGCTTGATCACCATATGCCATTAACCAAATTGTAATGTATATCCTAAAGAACCCAACGCTATCTTACAATCTGAAGCTTAGCATTACAATAATTTTAAAACAACAAAACCCAATATTTAAGCAAGTTAGATTTTAAAAGGAGAAATTTAATTCCAAAAAAATCGACTCCACATACATCTATTGTGATGCAACGGGATTTTCGCCTACAAGTCTTATAATGAGCGAACCACTTATTAGCGTCATCGAATTTCTCATCACTATCGACTACCAAATAGAGATGACACACGGTAGTATTCAAACTTGAATTAAAACCTCTACAAACCCATGTGATGCAATTCTTAGGATACTGCGCTTGACTGACACATATAGGTAGTACTTACACAAAAAAATAGGCGACTGAAAATAACACAATCGATAAGCTCAACCTCTAAATTGCTAGAGGAAAATACATATGCAAAACTAAATAATCCAGCGATAGTGTTACTCATTCCACCTTTCCAAGCTTCACATTAATTTCACACCAGTGCCACACACACATTACTAACACACAAAGACCACATGAGCGTGCGATCTATTCAGCCGATATATCCTTTGCGTCTTTTACTGTTCCAAGGCATTGCAACAAAACATTAAGTCAATACATTATCCTCCTCCAGCAAGATGTCGAGAATATTGCCCACTATTTACATCTATAATTGACATAAAGTTCCATCACCTATTACCCTCTCCTCATTTTATACTTCTTTATAAGACTACCAACATTAGATTAGTTAAGGACAACTTTCCTCTGTGTAGCCATTCCAATAAACTTCGTAATGTCAGGTAATAAGAACCTACAATTGCATATATACATATCTTCAAAAATAGAATTATGAAGCCAATTTCATAGTAACCAGCATATTATAAAAGAAGACGCACATGTGATTTACGCGTCAAATTGATATCCCAGCCGAAATCAGTGATAAAAAAAAAGAGGAATCGAAAATCGCACGACCATCTCCGAGGTATGCATCAGCATTCCTAGCACAAGAGATATCTCGGTTGCCGGTTGGAAGATTGGGCAGCCAAAGGACCCAAACATGACTCCAACCTGTGTGCTCTAGACGTGGCTTTCTTATAAATAATTATCTCTTTCCGATCGATAATCCTTACTCGAGTTTTAAATACTAAAGTTTAAAACAAGGATAAAGATATTTAAATATTCAGTTTGAAATGATTGTTATTATTATTCTCGTTATGTTCATTATTATCAGATATATAAGTTATCGTGGTAATTGATATATATTAGTGTGTACAAATCAAAAACAGTCAGATATATTAAAATATAAAGAGAAGCTTCTTGCAGAATTGTAATAAAGATGGACAATATAAAAAACTGAAAATATGAAGTAAGTTCACTCTTGAGTATTGATTCAGTAGTGTGCGAAATTATGATGGAACCTTGAAAAATAGTATAAATAAAATTACGTATTCTCATCAAAATACTATAAGATCAATTCCTCTACGTCGTGATTATATTCGATTGTAACCGGGCACCGGACCACCTAATTTTTTAATTTCCAATTTACAATTTTATAAGTAGGATGTTAAAATCCTGCAGACTGCTGTTTGTAGACTTTTACTGCCAGAGGGTTGAAAATTGTCTAATTATAATTGCCTTACTTAACTATAAATTATTTACTAATGTTTATTTTTATGGTACGTTTATTTTTAGCAAACTGAAATATGAATAATAAGAAATATAATGATGATACTATGGAAATAATTATCTTGATTATACGTTCTGCGCATTCCCATAGGATTCCTATCCTCTAGGATTAAATTAAACAAATAAGCTATATTCAAATCAATAAAATATTCCATATAAAGGGAAATAGAGAATAATACTGAATAGTTAACAATATATAAAACTCAAAAGTGATCTTTAATAGACTATGATGCCAACATGAAATTAAATAGGAGAGATACAAGATAAATAACATGGTCAAAAGTTTAAATTAAAGAGCAAAGAAGAAAAAAAAGAAAAGACTTGATACACAAATATTGAAGAGGACAGAAGAGATATTGCAATCCCAAGATTAAAATGAGTTGTAATGACAAAATTTTAATCAATACCAATCAACCTATTTGGCTTTGGAATATCAATTTTGATTCACTAATCACTATAGTCCCCAATCCCCAGACCCCAGTCACTACTGAGTACTTACTACTGTGCTGTGACTACTGTCACGCTCATTATCACTGGGCTCATCAGTCTGTGATCAGCCACATTGTACCAATAGTTAATGATATACTATGCGAGGCTGATACTTACAAATACGAGTCATATTCGGAACGAATATTACATACCAGATGATTGTATTATATAGTTAAACAATATATCGTATGTGAGAATGATTAAGTGTAGTTGAAGAGCAGGGTGAGCATATTTTAAGTATTAACATACGACTTCTTAAGCTTAGCTTGCCTTAGTACTATAAATGCATTTCTCTATCTTTATTATCAGAAGGCAAATTAGCAGCATTTCCTAGTTCTAGTTTATGAAGTCAATAATATAAATACTAAATATTTATGCCAATGTCTACACAACAAAAGTGTACATTTCATGCCACCATTGTTCCTCATATCCTCATATATATATATATACTTAATTCCTTAAAAAAGTACAGTATATATCACTACGAGACTTTATTTATTCGTAACTAAAATTGGAATTTTTCTATAATTCATGATATTAAATAATTATATGATAAAAAATGGTTTAACTAAAAGGCTGAAACAAAAAGAAAACATTAAAAAATGTCTGCAAACAAAATATTCATGAATTATCAAAACTATTCCTAATTAAATATAAATATATTAGAAATATAGGAAAATAATCCTTCAATATCAAACATTTTATAAATTGAACACCAATTACTCAGGCTGGCTATATGTCCACCTTGTTAGGAAATTGATAGAAACCAAAAAATGTTACTCACAAATCTAGTATAGGTCTAATTATTATTAGCCTAAAACTTTTTAATAAAAATTGGGTAAAATAATATATTTAATTCAATGCGAATACATTATAAATTTGATATAAATATAAAAACACAAAAAATAACAAATCTCTATTATTGTTGCACTTGTTTTTTTTATTCATATGAAAATAAATATAAAACTTTTTTTTATCTTTACACGTGACAACAACTCACTAAAAGATGCTTCCGCTCTCCTTTATTTAATTTCCTTCTCAGAATACCCTTAACTCCCCCTCCCTCTAGTCGCTCTATCCTTATCTGATACCGAGCGCAGAGCATACGGATTGTGACTAGTCATATACTCGTCCTCTCCATATACTCTCCTCCCGAACCTCATACCATTCCAACATCAAACGCTTGTATGGCAACAACTTAACAATAGTGCACAGTTTCAATCAGCTCATGCAGTCTCGCCTCCTAGATCTTGTAATTGGTCAGATCTATGTGACAACCAAGGGTGAGTGGCATCCCTAACTTTAAGTATGTGTCACTATTATTTACCTTGCAGATTTAACCATTCTTTCCAACTTTCTCTACATCATAATAATGTGCGCGCCTCTGCTAACGCTGCTCGAGTTAATATGCTTTGTCACTCATATGACCTGATCCAGCCAAATGTAGCGTGTGTAAAAGAATATGAAAAGCAAAGAGAAAGGCGCAACCATTAAAAAATGGGATTATTCTCTTTGCACAATCAAGCCCGAGCTACACCTTCTTACCTTATCACCTTCACACACTCTTCGAGTTACAGCTGCTTGATAGGTATACTTGTAAAAATTTTTTCGTGTAACTGTCTGTTCTCTTCTCCCATCACCTCTCCTCTTCAATCTACTCTCATCTCTTTCCGTTTTCTTCTCACGTCTACAGCATCCTCATACCCCTCTCCTATCTTACTTTCCTAACATCCAGTCTCATATTCCTCTTATCTTCTGTATTTTTACAAACCATTCCGCGCCTTCTCCTTCCATCGATACAGTCTTCCTCTATTCCCTTCGT
>JABUQX010011206.1:50000-106152 GCA_015478945.1 Trachelipus rathkii | reverse complement strand
CTATTTTCATTTGACGGTAATACCAGATGTTTTTCATTTCCTCACTGCTCCGTCTATGAAGTTTACAACTAGCCCATTAACTTTTCAAATAATTCCCTAATTCACTCATGATGAACGCTATCAAATGTTTTCTTGTAATAGATCCATACCATACTGAGATGTTTCTGCCCTTTTCTACAATTTTCCATTATCATCTTGTTTAATAGTAACCGATCCTTTGCTCCATAACTTCTTTCACTGCATCCTTTTGTTCTTCATTAATTATCTTTTTGTCTAGGTGTGTTGTTACCCTTTTCATCCTGACCCGTTAGTATTTTATATACAGTTGGTAAACATGTGATATGACGATATTTGCTAGGTAATTTCGTTTATTCATTCTTTAGTATTAATATTGTAATTCCATTAGCCAGCCATTCTGGAATTTCTTTCAGGGTTTCTATTATTCATATACTTTTTATCATATACTATCATATCAAATTCTTCTGGTTTCTGTTGTTCCTGTTCTATCTTTTCTTCTATATTACAATTTGTTTCTGATAATTTATGTATTTTTCTTTTTCATTTCCCTTTTATTTCCTTTTACTGAGTCATCTTGTATTTTCTTGGTGTTCTTATTTCTTTTCTTCCTCATCTCTTCAGCCATTTTAGTTGTTAATGTTTAATGCTTTCCCTTTTATTAAATCAATTTCTTCATAAAATGGTAGTATAGATATCTTTTTTCTTTGTTCCTGGCTTTTTCTGTTTTTTAAATAATTCAGAATTGCTTGTTTTGGATTAATCATCGAATTCTATTACTGACATCTCTTCCACCTCCTCCATATTAATTAAGCACTTTAATAACTGTGTTTCACTATCTCTGATAATTTATTTTTTTTTTTTCCTTTTCCCATTTAAAGGTTTTTTTTATCAAGATGACCGTGGTCAAATCCCAGCACAAGTCTTAGGAGAGCAATGCTCTTCTTAATTACCATTTCACTCAATTCTAAGCTGGTAACCGACACTGGGAGCTTCTTCAGATGTTCGAGAAGACTTTTCTTGATTACTCCCGGTGCTCCTACCACTATCGGGATCACTATTATTTCATCAATTCCCACATTCTTTTTATTTCGTGCTTCAATCTTTGATATTTCAATTCCTTTTCACGTTCATTAGCCACCAAGCTATCGTCTAATGGAACTCCCACCTATATTAAATAGCATTTCCGTTCCCTCTTATCTTTCACTACTATGTCTGGTCTATTATGGGTGACTGCTATATCAGTTGGAATAGTGCAATCATACAATATCAACGCCTCTTCATTTTCTTCTGTTTCAGGGGGATTATGCTTCCAGTAACTCGTCACTTCCAATCTGATATTATACTTTTGACATAATTTGAAATAAATCAACCTGCAGATGGTATTATGCCTTTCAGTGTATAGGTGTCTATTTAGCAGAGTCTGACATCCCGCTAGAATGTGAGGAACAGATTCTGTGTCTTGGTTGCACACTCTACATTTGTCACTGATGTTCTCTCCTTCTATATGCTTTCGATGCCATCTTGTTTTGATTGTTTGGTCTTGAGCGGCCATCATCACTCTTTCCTCTTGTCTGTAATCGTGCCCTCGTGAGTATCTCCACTGATTTTTCTTATCTATGTAACTTTCGTCTATGATTTTCTTGTATTCTTTTGCCACTGCTTGTTGTCTCCACTGGTTTAAATGCTTCCTCCTCTCTGCTTCAAATTTGTCTTTTAATATTTTTGTCTTTTCCTTTTGCGTCTTTTCATCCTACCTTTGACCTTGTTCTACTCTAATGCTGTTTGCATTCATGTAGTCTATTTTCTTTTTAATTAGTGAAGTTGTTGTTGGCTTGCCTCTTTCATGTTGAGATACCCACTGGAGGAATTTGCTTTCTGCGCTTTCCAGATATTGGCCCAACCCTATTATTTCTCTTTTGTAAATGTAGTCTATTTCCACCAACCTTATGCCTCCTTCTCTACGATCCGTGTACATTCTGGACAAAATCTGTCCCCTATATATCATTTTGTGAGCATTAAACATTTTTCTCGTCTTAATATCAATCTTGTTAAGGTCTTCCTGGAGCCAGTCTATCACTCCGCAACTGTACAGGATGACAGGTACAGCTAGTGTCTTAATGGCCTCTATTTTATTCCTAGCACTTAATTCCGATTTTAATATTGCTTTGGTTCTTTTTAAATATTCTCTTTCATGAACTTATGTTCTACCTTCTCCGATTCCTCCACTCCTAGATATTTATAAGTATTTTCTTGCTCCAGTTGCCTTATGATGGTATCGTCAATCGTGATGTTTTCACTCTCCGTTCTTCTCCCTTTCCTGAGTGTAAGGAAAGCACACTTATCCAGAACAAATTCCATACATATATCTTCGGAGAACTTCTTCACTACCTCCACCTACTTAATTGTCTCTTGTTTGTTTGGGGCGTATAATTTTATGTCATCCATATAAAACAGGTGTGAATTAGTTTGCTTGATTTTTTGTTACGTGAGTTTATTCTATATCCGTTTTGTAATTTGTTTATTTAATTGCTCAAAGGGTTAATAGCCAAAATGAAGATGTAGTGAGCTGCCCTTAGTGGTTTGGTATCATATTTATATTTTTGGGGGGTATTTTTAATTTTGTGATGAATAATTGTGTTGCAGTGAGTCAACGAGTAGTTTCATTTCAGTTCTCTTTCCCTTGGTCTTCCTAGTTTCGCGGCATCCATCACTCTTTCACTTCTGAATGAAATAAATGTGAATGATTGTAGATGACTGTTAATTAATTGATTTTTTCATATATATATTTCGTCTTTCCGTAGGAATTATTATTTAATATTTTTGAGATTCTGAAAGTTTGAAGTGAAGCCAGGTGGAGGTTTTGGACAATTTTGTTGATTGATGGTTCCTGTAGATTGGTGAGAGGTTGATGATAGTTCTGTGGAATCTTTTTCTTTTGGATTTGGAATCCTTTTATGGTACGGGTAATTATTTTTCTTATTATTTTAATTATTTCATTATTGGTATTTTTCTTGGACTTAGTGGATTTTATACTTTAAAGGTTTGAAGCCAAGTAGTGGAAGATTCTGGTTCTGGTGTATGGGATCCTATAGATGATAGATGGTATGGTGGCAAGCGTATGGTGATCTTTCTTGTGGATTTGGGATCCTTCTATGGTAAGATTAATAATTATTTGTTGTATTATTGTTTTAATGGTTAATTGAATTA
This sequence comes from Trachelipus rathkii, assembly GCA_015478945.1. NCBI lineage: Eukaryota > Metazoa > Arthropoda > Malacostraca > Isopoda > Trachelipodidae > Trachelipus > Trachelipus rathkii. The sequence goes on along the minus strand of JABUQX010011206.1, from coordinate 102,927 downwards.
ATGATTAATATTATGCTTATCATTGTTATTATTTTATTGGTATTGTCTCTTGTTTTTATTATAGGTATTATAAAGTAGTCAATTTTTGTTTTTCTTTTAGAATCACAGGATTGGTTTGGTATTCTGGTAGTGGTGTGGTAACCTCACGGTGACGGTTCATAGTGGTCATCGGTGTTCTATTGTAGAGAAAAAAAACTGGTCAACACCATTGGCCAGGTAGGATTTATTTATTTTGGTTGTTTGTATTTTTATTTATGATTTTTTATTTTAAAAAATAATTGATTTAAGTAAGATTAATTTGTAAAGTTGTAATGTTAATGCATATTTAATAATTGAATTTAATTTTGACAGATGATTTATGATAACGCTAAATTCTAATTTTATTCACTTAATGATTGTTTAACATCTCTTAATTTTATTCACTTAATGATTGTTTAACTTATTTTATTTTTACTTTATATAATTCATTCATTTATTTATGTATGTCATGATAGAATTTGTTTATTTTTTTCTCATTCCAGTTTTTTTTGGGACCGTTTTTTTTATCCAGACTTGGAGCTGCATTTCTTTTGGGACTCCATTTCTTGTGGCCTGGCCCCAGTTTTGGTCCATTTGTCTGTGGCCGGAAATCCGTATTTCCCTGTGGCTGTAATTTATTGAGGCAGCTGTTGACCTGCAGCCAAATTCACTCTCGAAATATTAGTTCCTTTTTGAAAGACTTGCTAAAAACTTGAAACAAATTTAGTGCCAGAAACGAGAAATATTTGAAACTAAAATAGGATTGATATTTGGAAACTAAACTGAAATTAAAAGATTGACAATAAACAAGAAAAGTGTAAGAAATAAATTTGAAACTTTGAAAATTGAAAGAGAAACTAAAAACATAACGGGAAATAAAATAAAAAGCGATAATTTGGAAATTGAAAATAAAACTTAACTTAATTAAAGGTACCATTTAAGGGTACCATAATCGTGATTGTAAGACTACTAAAATTGAAAAATAAAGAGTGTAGGTACCATAACCGGTACCATTATACGTGAAAAACCTTTTAAGCCAGTGGTACCAAAGTGACAACAAAAGTTTGAACATTTAGTGACGGTACCGAATTGAAAATAAACTATTGGAACTAAAACATTTGATAATTTAATAATTGACAGACAATTTCGTATATTAAAATTTATTTAAATTTTTATTGAATCTATCGTTTATTATTTTTTTTATTTTTTCTATAAATATTATATGTTGCCGCTGTTGTAGGTATAGGTGTGGTTTGTTAATATTATGGTAATATTGTAATACCTGGTGGTGGAACTAGTAGGTGCTGTAATATATTTGTATTGGAATAACGTGTGTAATTTTTTTTGTAGTAAGTAGTAGGTGGTATCAGATCAGGATACTGTGTGTAATTTTTTGTAATTATTAAGTATTAAGTAGTATTGGATACTATATATATTCTTGTGTAATAAATTTAAGGTGTATGTGTCTTTTTTTTTGTATCCCCAATATCTATCCTGGAAGACAGCCTCACGCCTTTCTTGATTCAAATTATTGTAGCACTCAGGTTTTTATTTAGCGTAAAATCCGCTACATATTTGTGGCACCCAACGTGGGGCTGTCTCGAAGGATAGGTGAGGGGTGCAATAGCAATAGTAGTAATAGTAGTGTAACGTATTGTAAAGTAGTATTAAGGTAGAAAGTAAAGTAGTATAAAGTAGCAGTGTAGAAATGGCTACTGTTGAGGAATTAAGGGTAGAGGTAGAAAGGTATAAGGAAGCTTTGCGAAAAAAGGAAAAAGAGAATGAAGAACTGATTGAGAAGGTGAGAATTATCAGAGGGAATGAAAGAGATGGAGAAACGAATGGAAGAGAGGATGGAAGAGAAAATGGCTACTAAAATGGAGGAAATGATGAATAAGAAGTTTGCTGATGGGATTGGAGGGTTTGGAATGAATGGAACCCGACAAAGGGTGACCTCTACTCCAAAAGTAGTAAACGTAAAACGAAAAAAAGGTGAGAAAGTGGAACAGGAGGATGAGAGAGTGATGACCAAAGATGATGAAAAAGTGATGTATAAGGATGATGAGTTAAGTGATGTGACTGAGGATGAAGGGGATGGGGATGGAGAGAAGAATGTAAATAAGGTGGTGAATGGAAAAAATGGGAAGATTGAGAAAAATGAGAAGAATGGAAAGGTTGAGAAAAAGGATAAAAAGAAGAAGAAGAAGACTTCTAAGAATAGGAGACATGAAAGGAGAATGAAAAGTAAAAGTATAGATTCATTATATAGTAGTTCAGAAGGTGAGGTGAATGTGTTTGAGGGGAATGAGACGGGATCTGGTTCTGAATCTGAGCGTAGAGTGAAAAGGAGTGTGCTGATTCGGGACATCCCAAAAATTAATAAATTTAATGTGTATGGTACGAAAGAGGTTGAGGAGTTCTTTAGGGAATATGAGGGTTATTGTAGGGAAAAGTTTGACGAGAATAAGGGCTTTTGGGTGAAAGAGTTGGGCGAATTTTTAGAGGGGCGAATGTTGGAATTTTATAAAGCTGTTAGTGTGGGTGAACCAAAGTATGAAGTGGTTAAACAGAGGATAATGGACCAGGTTGTGAGAGTGAAGTATAGAAAGGTGAATGATTTTGATAAGGCTAGGCGTGGAAAGAGTGAAAGGATTGATATGTATGCGCACCGATTGGAAACTTTGGCGAGAAAGAAGTTTGGGGATGATGATGTGGACGGGAATAAGAGATTGTTTAAGAAGTTTTTGGATACAGTTCCGACCTCGGTGGCAGAATATGTGAATTTGCGAAGGAAAGAGAAAATGAGATGGGCGGGAGAACGATTGACTTGGGAAGATGTTCTGGAAATTGTAGAAGATAGGGAGTTTGAAGGAGAGCGAGAGGAGAATGAACGACGAGAAGTGTATAGTGGTAGGGGAATGAATGCAGGTGAGAGGGTGTCACAACCACCCAGTATAAATCGTATAGGGATGCACTGAAAGCTAACCCCTATGAAGTAATGGTGAAGTTTTTGGAAGATTTTTACGGTGGTTTTGGAGATGATGAAAGACAGGTGAATGCAGGAGGTGTGGGTAATTTTGCTGGTCGTCAAGTTGGTGGAAATGTGAATGTGAGAGGGAATGATGGTTATAACCAAGGTCAAAGGTATAATCAGGGTCAAGGGATTAGAGGTCGTGGAAACCAAGAAAATGTGAGTGCGAATAGGGATGTGAAGTGCTTTCGTTGTGGGAAGATGGGTCATATGATTTCGGAATGTAGATGGGCAACTGGTGCTTGTTTTAGCTGTGGGCAAGTGGGTCATTTGGCCATGAATTGTACGGACCCGCAAAGGACTGGGTGTAGGAGATGCGGAGGTGTGGATCATTGGGTGCGTGATTGTCCACAGGGAGTAAGAGCGAGGCAACCGGTATGTGGGAACTGTGGTATCGAGGGGCATTTTTCTAGGATGTGTAGGTCCCCTAGAAATACTTGTACAACATGTGGGAAAATAGGGCATGTGGCTGGAATGTGTTGGAGTGTGAGGCAACCAGGAGGGGTAGGTCAGGTTAATCCTGGTGTGCTAGGTATTGGTCAAGGTGTTAGTTGTCCGGTTCAAACGGTTAGTGGTCAGGCTGTTGGTATGAATAGGAATGTAAATGTGAGTGAGGCAGGGGTGAACACGGTCAATAATCAGGTAAGGGTAAACACTCCGGGAAACGGGTTGCCTTGAGGGTTGCAGCTGGTGAACCCTCAGGTGAGATTAGGTTGTCACAGATAGGGGATGTAAGTGTCGATGTGTTTTCAGTTGGTCCTGTGAATGAATGTATGAGTATTAAGGTTTATTGTGGAGGTATTGAGGTTCGTGCTTTGATTGATACTGGGTGTATGGTTAGTGTTGTGTATAAAGGAGCGTATGATAGGATGAAGATAAGGGAAGATCAGAAAGAAGTAGGTAGGGGGCATATTAAAAGAATTAGTAATGTGTTGGTACCGGTGGAAGTTAAATTTAGAGAGAGTGTTAAGATAGGAGGAATAGGCATGGAGGAGAGTGAGTTTTATGTGATTGATAGTAGAAACGAAAAGTATGATGTGTTATTGGGATATAAGTTTTTGAGTGCAAATGGGATAGTCATTCATCCTGATCGAAGGATGATAGAGAAGAAGGTGAATAAGGATGGGAAATGTCAGATGTATGTGAATGATTTAGGGAATGTAGATGTGAAATTGGTTAAAGGCGTGGAAGTGTTTGCTTTAGAGGATAGGTCCTTAAAGACGGACGAAATAGTAAGTGTAAAAGTAGGTTGGAATACGAATGTAGGAGTGGATGAAAACCAGAATAGCATGTTTCTGGTGGATGGTTATGATGCGAGGTATAGGGTGAAAAGGGTTGCACATGTATTCGACGGTATAATAGATTTGAATAATCCTCGGGTATGTATGCAGAAGGTGCCTGATGTGAAAAAGAAGAGAGTGAGAGGTATAAGGGTTGGTGATGTAGTTGGTAGTTTGTATTCTGTTTTTGTATTAGAGAATTCGAGAGAGAATGAATGCTGTGTGTTTGCTGGTGATATTGAGAAGAAAAAGGATTGGGTGTATGATGAAATGGTTGATAAAGTAAAATTACCTGAAGGTTTGAATGAAGTGAGGAGACAAAAGGTTTTACGAATGTTATGGGAAAGAAGAAAAGCGCTGAGCCAGGGCGATGAAGATTTTGGAAATGCAAAATTGCCGGCGTTCCGCATAGTGTTAGCGGAAGACACCCCCATATACCAACGGCCTAGACACTTTCCTCCCCCTGTTGCGAATGAGATTGAAGAGCAGTGTGAAGAGTTAGAGCGAATAGGTGTATTAGAAGAGAGTGAGAGTCCATGGAATAGTCCGATTGTGCCTGTTCGAAAGCCTGATGGACGATTAAGGTTATGTATTGATTATCGTAAGGTGAATGAAAAGACTGTGAAAGATAGGTTCCCTTATGTGTGTAGTTTCAGAAAGTGCGTGTATAGTATGTATGGAATGAAAGTGTTTCGAAATGGATTCTGGGTGCGTGGGTACTCATAGATGCAGTGGAAGAGGATTAGTAGGTGTGTGACTGCCTTTTTCGACTGCAAAGCGCATTAATCAGTTTAGAAAATTTGAACGCTTTGGGTTAGCGAAATGCTACAGCGCATTCAAAGGGGCGATGCATGTGGTTAATGATGATTTTCTCCAGTACAGAATTGATGTGTTTATAGACGATATATTGTGTTGAATCGAATCTTTCTGAGCATTTAAAAGTTAGTGAATGATGTGTTGAAAAGTTAGAGAGATAGGTATTAAAAGTGAAAGTTGAGAATTGAGGTGGTTTGCGGAGAGGTTGAAAATTCTTGGGACAACAAGGCTGTTGTGCGACTTGGTTTAAAGAAAGCGAAAAAGTTTATTGAGAAAGTTCGGCAGTTTCCAAAGCGAGGAATGTTAGAGAATTGAAGAGGATTTTAGGTTTGGTAGAGTTTCTGGAAGGAAGTTTATGAAAGATTGTTCGGGGAGTGATGAAACCTTTGACTGAATGGAAAAAGAAAAGTACAATTGTAAAGTGAAATGATAGAATGAATGAAGCGTTTGAAAATTTGAAGCTGAGTCGCGAAGGATGTGAGCTGGCTATTCCGGATTATGGTGGATGCGAAACCTTTGGAAGTGTAAAACGGATGCAAGTGGGTATTGTATGGGAGGTTGTTTAATGCAAGAACAAGTGATTGATGTTGAAAAGAAAACGAGTGATTGCGTATTTTTCGAAAGCGTTTAGTATGACTGAGCGGAAGTAAATTCCACATTGAAAGAGAAATTGTGGCTGCTTTGAGGTTTTGTTTGAAGTCATTGCGTCCGTTTTTGTATGGGATTAAGTTTGTTGTGCGAACGGATCACCAACCCTTGGTGTATTTGCAGAGAATGAGGATAGTTGATAGTCGGCTTGCAAGAACTTTGGAAGATTTGAGTGATTTTGATTATGTGGTTGAGTATGTGCCGGGTGAAAGAAATGAGATTGCGGATTTGATGTCAAGAATGCCTGGGAGTGAGAGTATGAATGAAAAGGTAGTGATAGACCCGGAATATTTGCCTAAGGGATTGATGAAGGGAAAAGAAAGTCAGGGTGGGGGTGATTCTATGTTCGAAAGTGTGTTGTATGGGTTACAGGATTTAGCTAGGGATAAGTTGGTTTCGAGAGTGCCTGAGAGTATAGAAGAATTGCGGAGGGAAGTTATGACTGAGGTGTGTAAGAAACCTGAGCAGATAGGGATTAGGAAGGTGAAATATTTTATGAAGGAGTTAAAGGCTATGTGTAACGTAGGTGTGCTTCCGGTGCAAGAGGTATTGATTGTTGTGAGTAAGTTGTTTAAGATAGTTGTATGTGCGCATTATGGTGGGGAGAGACCGGTTTTGTATAGGAGTGAGGGTGTAAGGGGTGCAAAAGTGGGCGAGCTTCATTTACAGTGTTTAAGTGGGGTACACTATAATTGGGTAATTGAGAAAAAGAGTTATGATAGGAAGTATGTTTTGGAATCGGAGTTGGAGGAGTGTTTGTTAGAAGGTGATGAGGATGTGAAAATGATTTGTCCAGGGGAAATCGAAGAGGTCATGTATTGCGAGCATGGAATAAGTGGAAGAATGGAGGTGAAGGTGCAGGTGAATGGGAGAGTATTTTGTGGACTGATTGATACTGGGGCTCAGATTTCTTTAGTGAATGCGTCTGTGGTACGAGAGATTGAGCAAGTAACATGGCAGATAGAGAGGAGGAGTACGAATGTGAAGATCAAAGGGATTGGGTCAGGTGATTTTGTTGCTTTTGAAGAGGTTTTGTTAAAGGTAGAAATAGGAACGCTAGGGGAAGTGGAACATAGGTTTGTTGTGCTAGACGAGGAGCGAATGCCGTATTGTTTTTTGTTTGGGATTGACTTTTTGAGGGTGAATAGGTTGTCCGTAGATGTAGGGAATGAAAGGTTGTTGAAGGGAAGTCGTGAGATTGTAGAAATGTCAGGAAGAATGCGATGTATCGTTGATCTTAAGTTTGGCATGGTGAGAGTTTGGTGTGGGGGATGAAGACTGTTAAGCATGCAAGATATCGAGTACATGCAAGAGGAAATGTCCTATGGTCCTGTGAATGAGAAAATGTATTTGGGTTTGGTAAGGAAAGTGTGTAGTTGGGACCAGTTGAGAGAAGATTTTGGGTATTTGCGAAAAAAGTTTTTGTTGTGTGTACTAATGTTGTGTATATATTCGGAAAAGTAAGAGAGCATGAATGAACGTACCGGTGTTTTCTGAGCAAGAACGGTTTGGATTGGTCAAATGGGAAAATCATTTCACGCGCAATTCACGGCGGGATGATCCACGCAAGAGAGAGTGTTTAATCCTTGGTTAAGGAAAATAGTGAATGATGTTGCAACTACTTGTGAGGAATGTCAGAAAGGGAAGTATCAGAGAATGTATGTGAAACCCCCTGTGTTACGAATGGATGTGAATGAACCCTTTGAGTTAGTAGTGATTGATTGTGTTTCGTTACCAGTGACTTCGAGTGGGTATGTAGGAATGGTGGTGATGGTGGATCACAAAAGTAAGTTTGCGTATGCTGTGCCGGTGAAGAATAAGACTAGTGCGAATGTGGCTAGGGTGGTAAGGGAAGTTTTGTTGCCGATGTGTGTATGTAAACCGAAGCGAATGTTGAGTGATAATGGACCGAAGTTTGTAGGGCAGGTGTTTGAGCAAATGTTGAGAGATTGGGGCATTGAACATGTGAGAACGACGCCGTATATGCCGAGTTCGAATGGGTTAGCGGAGAGAACGATTCGAACGTTGAGTGAGATGTTACGAATGATGAGTGAAAGAGAGAATGATTGGGATTATTGGTTAGGAAGAGTGTTGTGGGCTTATAATATGACTGTGATAGAGCGCAACTGTATGTCTCCTGTATGCATGTGTTGATTTTGAGAAGTTTGTAAACCCACGCTTGGATTACTGAAGGTGATAGGGACGTTGGAGAAAAGGTAGTTTAAAGTTTGTCAGTTTTAAGGTTTTGAAGGAAGTGATTGAGAAAGGTCGGTTGAACGTGAGTAAGATGGGAGAAAAGTTTGCAGGCCCGTATATTGTATAAAAAGGGTTATGTCTAATGGGGTTAGTTATTTTTTGGGGTGAGAACGATGGTGGTACGAATGAGTTTCGGGCCCATCAGGTACAGTTGAGGCCGTGAAGGGAACCCCCAGGGTATTTAAAGATCCATCCCGTGTATAAGTTTTTGGTGAATGAGGATGACTTGAATGAGAATGGGGATATAGTGGATGATTTATGGTTAAAGGGGAAAGAGTTAGTGTTGGTGGAAGAGATACCGAAGAAAAGCGTAAAAGTGGATTGTCGGGTAATGTGAATAGGTTAAAGGTGTTATTTAACGATGATAATGAGAATGATGAGTACTTTTCGGGGTTTTGGTGGGATAATGGGAATAACGAGCAGTTTGAGAAAAAGCACTTACACTGTATGCAAGTTTCCGTTGGATGAAAGGGAGAGTGTGTTAAGCAGGATTGAGAAATATTAGAGAAAGGAGTGTGCATATGGAAGTGGATGATTTGAGTAAATTTTGTGTGGAATTGGATGAAGTAGTGAATGTTATAAAGGCGAATGCTAGGATGAGAGAGATCGAGAAAGAGATTGCAGAAATGTCTGAGCTATTACCTAGGGAAGGAAGTGCGAATGAAGTAGTGAAGGTAAGTGATGAAAGAGAGGAAGGTGCTGAAAGTAAACAAAGTGAACAAGTGATAGAGTTTGAGAGGCCGTGTACTAGGAGTAGAGGAGTTGTAAAAAAGTATGATTGGGTGATGACAACGGCGTTATAGATGGTTAAAATTGTTGGGTTAAAAATAAAATATGATACAACTAACAAAAAAAACTACCACTACTTAGTGGTTTGGTATCATATTTATATTTTTGGGGGGTATTTTTAATTTTGTCATGTATGAGAGTGTTATGAAGGGGGAGAATAATTGTGTTGCAGTGAGTGATGGGTGTTCTGACGTCAACGAGTAGTTTCATTTCAGTTCTCTTTCCCTTGGTCTTCCTAGTTTCGCGGCATCCATCACTCTTTCACTTCTGAATGAAATAAATGTGAATGATTGTAGATTACTGTTAATTAATCGATTTTTTTCATATATATATTTCGTCTTTCCGTAGGAATTATTATTTAATATTTTTGAGATTCTGAAAGTTTGAAGTGAAGCCAGGTGGAGGTTTTGGACAATTTTGTTGATTGATGGTTCCTGTAGATTGGTGAGAGGTTGATGATAGTTCTGTGGAATCTTTTTCTTTTGGATTTGGAATCCTTTTATGGTACGGGTAATTATTTTCTTATTATTTTAATTATTTCATTATTGGTATTTTTCTTGGACTTAGTGGATTTTATACTTTAAAGGTTTGAAGCCAAGTAGTGGAAGATTCTGGTTCTGGTGTATGGGATCCTATAGATGATAGATGGTATGGTGGCAAGCGTATGGTGATCTTTCTTGTGGATTTGGGATCCTTCTATGGTAAGATTAATAATTATTTGTCGTATTATTGTTTTAATGGTTAATTGAATTAATGATTAATATTATGCTTATCATTGTTATTATTTTATTGGTATTGTCTCTTGTTTTTATTATAGGTATTATAAAGTAGTCAATTTTTGTTTTTCTTTTAGAATCACAGGATTGGTTTGGTATTCTGGTAGTGGTGTGGTAACCTCACGGTGACGGTTCATAGTGGTCATCGGTGTTCTATTGTAGAGAAAAAAAACTGGTCAACACCATTGGCCAGGTAGGATTTATTTATTTTGGTTGTTTGTATTTTTATTTATGATTCTTTATTTTAAAAAATAATAATTGATTAAAGTAAGATTAATTTGTAATGTTGTAATGTTAATGCATATTTAATAATTGAATTTAATTTTGACAGATGATTTATGATAACGCTAAATTCTAATTTTATTCACTTAATGATTGTTTAACATCTCTTAATTTTATTCACTTAATGATTGTTTAACTTATTTTATTTTTACTTTATATAATTCATTCATTTATTTATGTATGTCATGATAGAATTTGTTTATTTTTTTCTCATTCCAGTTTTTTTTGGGACTTCGTTTTTTTTATCCAGACTTGGAGCTGCATTTCTTTTGGGACTCCATTTCTTGTGGCCTGGCCCCAGTTTTGGTCCATTTGTCTGTGGCCGGAAATCCGTATTTCCCTGTGGCTGTAATTTATTGAGGCAGCTGAATTAGACATTTAGGTATTGGGTTACCGGATGAACTTAATGGTGCAGTACACCTTGAACTCAATGGTGCGGTACACCAAATCATAAATGTAGTCCTGTAGTACTGCATACCTGGATGTAGAAATATTTGAAACTAAAATAGGATTGATATTTGGAAACTAAACTGAAATTAAAAGATTGACAATAAACAAGAAAAGTGTAAGAAATAAATTTGAAACTTTGAAAATTGAAAGAGAAACTAAAAACATAACGGGAAATAAAATAAAAAGCGATAATTTGGAAATTGAAAATAAAACTTAACTTAAAGGTACCATTTAAGGGTACCATAATCGTGATTGTAAGACTACTAAAATTGAAAAATAAAGAGTGTAGGTACCATAACTGGTACCATTATACGTGAAAAACCTTTTAAGCCAGTGGTACCAAAGTGACAACAAAAGTTTGAACATTTAGTGACGGTACCGAATTGAAAATAAACTATTGGAACTAAAACATTTGATAATTTAATAATTGACAGACAATTTCCGTTATATTAAAATTTATTTAAATTTTTATTGAATCTATCGTTTATTATTTTTTTTATTTTTTCTATAAATATTATATGTTGTAGATGTTGTAGGTATAGGTGTGGTTTGTAATATATGGTATATTGTAATACCTGGTGGTGGAACTAGTAGGTGCTGTAATAGTAAGTAGTAGGTGGTATCAGATCAGGATACTGTGTGTAATTTTTTGTAATTATTAAGTATTAAGTAGTATTGGATACTATATATATTCTTGTGTAATAAATTTAAGGTGTATGTGTCTTTTTTTTTGTATCCCCAATATCTATCCTGGAAGACAGCCTCACGCCTTTCTTGATTCAAATTATTGTAGCACTCAGGTTTTTATTTAGCGTAAAATCCGCTACAAAGAGAAGTGGAGATAACGAATCCCCCTGGAAGATACCTCTTTTTATGTTGATTTTTTCCACCTCAATCAGTCCCCTCTCATACTTTAGTTTTAAATTGACCCTCCATTGACTCATTCCTTCTTTAACAAAATCTACTATCTTTTTATTTATTTTGTATATTTTTAATACTTCTATTATCCAGCTATGGGGAACACTGTCATATGCTTTCTTATAATCTAGAGCTTAGATGTTTCTGGTTCTTCTTACTATTTCCAAGAATCATTTTGTTGATTAATAACTGATCTTTTGTGCCCATACTATTTCTGATGCATCCTTTCTGTTCTTCATTTTTTTCTTTTCATGGGTTAATAAATGTCTTTTTAAGTCTTCTTTGCGATTACATTTGTAGCTGCACTCGGAACATTTAAATAATGTAAAATTGTCATGTGCTAACATGTGTAATTTTAATTGACCTTTTCTATTACATTCGTAGCTGCACTTGGAACATTTGAATAATTTAAAATTGGCGTGTATTAACATGTGTCTTTTTAAGTCATATTTCCGATTACATTCATGGCTGCACTCTGAACATTTAAATAATTTAAAATTGGCATGTGTTAACATGTGTTTCTTTAAGTCATCTTTCTGATTACATTCGTGAATGCACTCTGAACATTTAAATAATTTAAAATTGGCATGTGTTAACATGTGTGATTTTAGGCGTCCTTTCTGATTACATTCGTAGCTGCACTCGGAACATTTAAATAATTTAAAATTGGCATGTGTTAACATGTGTGATTTTAGGCGTTCTTTGTGATTACATTCGTAGCTGCACTCGGAACATTTAAATAATTTAAAATTGGCATGTGTTAACCTGTGTGAATTTAAGTGTCCTTTGTGGTTAGATTCATAGCTGCAATCGGGGCATTTAAATAATTTCATCGTAGAATGTTTCAACAGTTGAACATTTAAATTGTCTATCTTTGAATGTTTCAACAGATGAACTTTTAAATTGTCTTTAAAATTACATTCATAATTGCAATGAGCACATCTAAACTTTCTTTTATTGTGTGAATTTAAATGACTTTTCAACTCATCTTTGCTTTTAAAAAGAAGATTACAAAACGTACAACACTTTATTATTTCTTCTTTTTCAACTTTTTCGTTACTTCTTGACGCTTGTGGTCCGCTTCTTAAAGAGCTATTCGCCTCGAGTTTGTCACCTGTCTCTTCTGCATCAACAATGAGGCTCTGTACAAAATAAAATTGCAAAAATTATAAATATGACATTAATACTCTTCAAGTTGTTTAAAACAAATCACTTTTTATTTCTAAAATATCTTTTAACGTAAAGCAAATTTATAAACAAAACAAAAAAAAAACTCCAAAACTATTGGTGTATCTAGGAGAATTTTCTGGGGATGGGGGGAAGAAGGTAAGGCTCCTTATCTGAAAATTTCAGCAAGTGGTCATGACTTATTTTACTGACTAAACAAATTACTGGGGGGGGGAGGGGAGATGTTCCCTTGGCTCCCACATAGCTGCGCCTATGATAAAAACTCACGAATGATTTCTCACCAAATAATAATAATAATAATAATAATAATAATAATCATAATAATAATAATAACAATAATAATAATAATAATAATAATTCTTTCTTTATCCTCCCTTCTCAGTAGTTAAGCAGAAGAGCATGACGTAAGTCAAGGGGAAAGCCCCCTCCCCTTACCATACCCTAAATACTCTTAGGTGAGAGCTCGTCACAGTAAAAAAAAAATTCACCCTAGGGCTTCACGAAACTGCGATGAGCAATCACTGTGGTATCTCGTCAATGTGGGTTTCCTCCCCTGGGCCAGATCCACAACCATACTCCCTCAACAAAACCGTGCCATTCACTTCTATCATGCACCTTTCTTTTCGCCTCTGCCAAACTCACATTATTTTCCTTCAGACATTCCTTTACTAACTCAATCCACTTTTACTTTGGTCTCCCAGCCGGTCCACTATACATCCGCTTATCCAACCGACCATCATTCATCATTTCCATATGACTAAACCATCTCAATACACTTTCGTTTATTCTTTCATTTACACCTTTCTTCACACCATACAACTCGCTAACACATTCATTCCTCATTTTATCAATTCTTCTAACGTCTAAGAGACCCCTAAGATTATCTATATGAAAAAATTACATCGTAGATTTATACCTCTTATTCCGCATCATAGTTTCACTACTATACAATAACACCGGTAAGAACATACCCTCATGCAAAACCCTATCGCGTTCAAAACATAGTCCCTTTACATTCACCAACGATTTAATTGTACCAGCCACCTTCCTACATTTTGCATCATCCGTTCTCTTTTCATTCATATAACCTAAATATTTAAACTCAAATACTTGTTCAAATTCCTCCCCAACCAACATGATTTCACAACATGGAATTCTCCTCACCCACTAACATCACCTTACTCCTCCTATCTACATTTACTTTCAAACCTCTCTACCAATCCTCTCAAACTTTCTTCTGATTCACCACAAAAAACAAATCATCCGCATACAATAAGCAGGGCACCCTAAACTCTCTTCCATTCTCCATCAGTCTAAAAACCCTCTTCTATTACCCCTACTTCCAATTCTTTTAACACTCCATCCATAAACAAATTAAATAGCCGTGGAGACATCACACATCCCTGCCCCACTCCACTATTAATATTGAACCACTCACTTTTCACTCCACTCATTCTTACACAACCTTCACTATCGACATACATACTCTTGATTGCATTCAGAAGCCTACCAACACCATATATCACTAACACCTGCCACAAAACTTCCCTATTAACCCTGTCAGACGACTATTGCAAGTCCACAAAACCTAAATACAATTTATTCTTCTTTTCTCTCATTTCCTCACTCATTTGTTTCAATGCAAAAATTTGCTCTACACATCCTCTACCACTTCTAAATGCACCTTGTTCTTCACCAATCAGTTCTTTAGTCACTAGAAGCACTCTCTCAACCAGAATTCAAGCATATTTTTCCCCTACAATACTGAATAAACTAATTCCTCTTGATTAATACTGATAAACTATCAAATGTAATTTATAATTACAGAAAGAGGAGAGAAGTCATCTTTAAAGAAGGATTTGCAGTAATGATAATTTATTTTTATTATTGTTATTTGTGTTGAAAAAGAAGTAAAGTATTTAATAAGATTTAATAATAGTGATGCGTTTGTGTAATAATAATAAGTGTATTTATTATTTTATTTTTATTACAAGAGAACAGTAATTGTATTAAAATAAAAAAAGGCGGTTGTGACCTTGTTAATTACAGTTTAAAGTTAAGACGTTCGCCGAAATTTTGTTCATATATACCTTACAGCAAAGTAGGATCCACCTTATTTGAAACAATTTGGGTAAAATTTAAGCGCGAAGTTTAAATCATCATCAACATCACCCACCTTCTCTCCCCAAGACTGGGGGTAAGGTACGTAACATACACCGGAAACAGAATAGTAGTAGAATATGACGCAAGTCGAAAAGAAAGCCCAGCATTACCGCCCCTTTATACCTTTTAGTGAGACTCGTCGCAGTCAGAAAATCCACCATTGAGCTTCACGGGACCGCGATGGACCCTCACTATGGCATTTCGTCAATGTGGAGTTCATCACTTGGCTCAGGTGGGCTACAACTATACCCCTTCACAAAACCCCGCCATTCACTCCTATTATGCACCTTTCTTCTCGCCTCTGCCAAACTCTCATTTCTCTCCTCCAGGCATTCCGCTACTGACTCAATCCACTTTTTGTTCTGTCTACCAGCCAGTCGATTACATCAGCTTAACCAACCGACTATCATCCATCCTTTCCACATGACCAAACCATCTCAATGTACTTTAATTTTTCTCTCATTTACCCCCCTTCTTCACACCACACAACTCTCTAATACATTCATTCCTCATTTTATCAATTCTTCTCACACTTAACAGCCCCCAAGATTGTCCATCTGAACACACTGTACTTTAATCTTATTCCACATCATAGTCTCACTACTATACATTATCACAGGTAACAACATACCCTCATTTAAAAACCTAGCGCACTCAAGGCTTGATGCAGATGGATGACGGTACTGCGGCCAAGTTCCAAATAAATTCACCCTTCCTTACCTTCTGGTGGAGGTACGATCTCGAGATCGAAGCTACAGAATCCCCTGTGGCCCAGAGATAAGTATGCTGCTTTAATTTTTATTTTTGATTACTTGGCATATTCGCCTCAATTCCTTTTGATGGCCAGTGACATAGAATCAAACCAAGATCCCAGAGCATACCCTTGTCCCAAATGAGATAGAAATTGTAACAGAGGACTAGCATCAGTGTTATGGTTAGGGTTGGCATGAGTTGGCCCTACACGAAAAAACCCACCTTGGTTTTAAAAAAAAAACACTTGAAAAAAACCGCTATTTTGCCATAAAGATTTCTTCTTAATCTTAGATGCATATAATTATACAAGTAATATACAATAGAAATAAATAATGATTGGAGCGAGTGAGCTGGAGCTTTCAATAATGGAGAAATGGATAAGTTTTGACTTGAGAGAAATTATCTTAGACAATAAATTGTTACCTGAGAATATTAAGTAATTGTTCCTTGCATAATAATTCATACGAAGATAAAAATGCACAAATCAAACAAAAATTCTTATGAACAATGACCAAACTTCCTCCTACCTACTAATACAAATAAAGGTAAAAAAAAAACATACAACATAATCAATCTTTCTATCCCACATCCACATCTCAACATTGTCCACACAATTATTTCCCGAACCTCTCCTCTGACACAATAACCTGATATTAGCCGGTGATTTTAACCTCATCACCCACACACCTACACCAAGAGGAAATACGTTCATAAATAATTTACATTCTTAGTATTCTTAATAACAGAAACCAACCTCATGAGTACCTCCACAACATAACCAGGACCCCACTTCCCCTGATATCACCTTTTGTTCAACCAAATTCACGAAACCACTACATGGAAAACCTTCCAGGCTCTCTCATTGGATCATATACCAATTCTAATTACAATCCAACACAAACACTCAAACCACAGAAATCAAATTGGCAGGCCTATACTGACAGCATAGAATTTGTTCTAAAATCCTTCCAAATAACAAATTTTTCCTCACTCAACAAAATAATACCAAAATTGAATAGAATAATTCTCAAGGCAACCAAAAAACACATTCCACATGGCTACCACAAACAATTTAACCGCAACTTCTCACCAAATCCTTGACCTTAACAATATGATAAATACCTTAATTGACACAAACCAGAAAGAGAATTGGAAGCAATACACCTACAATCTAGATTACAAAACCAAAACAGCACAAATATTCTGCACAGAAAAAAACCTTGAATAGAAGATTCTTGCGAGACCAGGAAAAATTAAGAGAGAGAGTAAAACCAAAAAAAGACATCCCAACATGGCTACCACAAAACAACGTGTAACCGCAAAGCACTCTTAACTCACAACATGGACAAATAGACACCATTTTCTCGGAAATAACCCCTACACAATAAAAAAAACTCAAGACAAAATAGACAACCAAAATCATGACCTTAACAATAGGAAATAAATACCTAATGACAACAACATCAGAAAGAGAATGGAAGCAATCACCCAAATCTTGATTACAAAAACAAAAACAGCACAAATATTCTGCACAATAAAGAAAAAATCCATACATCCCACACCCATATTAGCCACAAGTCTATCTGCAAAACAAATAAAATTCCCAGCCCTAAAAACCAATGCAATATCATCATGTCACACTATTCAAAAAATCAGCCATATAAACCCACATCCTCAAGGTCAAAGGTCAGGTTTCAAATATGACTAATAATAAAATTACTGAATCAAAAGATTTTAGGGTACTACTCAAATGCTTCAAAAGATAATTTACCTATATTCATCTTTATGTGTTGAGTTAGAAGCTGAATATTAACTTCAAGGTGCCATGACCTTTCAAAAATAACTTGATGGAAGATTCAAAAGTTTCAAATGATCTGCAACTATCCGGAACCGTTTGAAACCTAAAACTATTAGGATAAAGATACAAATTCACATTTTCTCAATAAATACTATCGAAGAATGCAATGTGTGGGTATTTACATGGAATATATATATTATATTATAGATATAAATATATTATACCTATAATTCATTAGTTACAATGATCTTTCCATCACTATTATAACTATACTATAATAAACCGGGACTAAGTTTCTTTGACCCGCAGCCAAGTGCACGAAGACCAGCTTGAGACAAACGAGAGAAATCAGTACAATAACTGAAGAGACAGAAGAAAAAAACAAAGAAAAAAGCACCATCTGTTTTGAGACATATGTATTTTAACTCCCTCCGGAATATTAAACCTTGCCCTGAAAGAAAAAAAAACGTTGTGTCCAGTGACTATTTGTATGAGAATCGTTAGTACTGTCAACTAGTATTGTTATTATCAATATATATGGTCCTATTTTTTTTTCGTAATACATTATAGTTGTCAATTAAGTTAGGTAAACCACTGGTTGGATATTTGATCAATTGTTTAACAATTTTAAATTTTTTTTTATATTTATAAGTTTATAGAGACACCCAAATAATGCTCTAATTTGAGGACATTTTTTGTGCTTACTCATATCAAGTTTCTTCTACAAGAGGTGGAAGTGAAACCCAGTCTGATTTGTGTTCAAAATTTTAGACTGGTTTTCCAACTGTGCATTACGAAGATGATGTTTATTATGTGTGGAGGAAGCTCAAAATCTGTATATTTTGTTGTTGCAATAGCCATTATGTGTCTACCGACAAGCTCCAGCTATAACTTCCATTAAATTTACATTTATGATTAATCAATAAAATTAGTTTAATTCTATGACTTCATAAATGGAGAAATACCCACCATGCCAAAAAAGTCGTGTAACATGTGACTGTACTTTTTAAGGGAAAATAAAAAGTCGCGGTTAGCCAGAAGGCCCTCGCATATGAGAGATAGTAACTTTTCGTAGAGTTTGCTTAGAGGCGTTGAGCACGAAATCAATCAACGGTGGAGATTTTAAAATATTTAGACCTCTTAAGGAGCTTGAGAACTGAGAAATAATAATTGTCATAGGAGAAAGGCAAGATTTAAAATTTGATCCAACTAGAAGAGGAGAAATGAGGGAAATATATGATAAGGTGCAGACTATCCAAAGTCTTTATAAAGAGAAGTGAAAGTACACTAATCATGAATGGTTACGTTGTGACGCCCTAGCCTCCTTCGGAGCCACTGTCAATTCTCACACAATAATAGCTTACAATAAATGTACGACTACTTACAAGCAGAGATTATAGTCAGTATGTCTTTATTCAAGATACATTATTACTAAAACACTTTAGTAAAGGTGCCAACTAGGAAATGATCAGACGCGGATATAGAAGTCTTGCCCTCCTGATATTAGTGAAACCTAATTGTGACAATGCAAGTCAGTACTAGCAGTAGAATAACCGGAGCGAAGGGAGGATCTAGCTAAGTATGAAGGGGAAACAGATACCCTTCCCAGAAGCATGTCAAATTCAAACGATGCAATGTTTAACATTTCGGAGAAGTAGAGGTCTACGAGCCTTGCCAAAACATATCAGGAGTTAGGGACTACCCTTTGGTCTCCTTGAATTCTAATAATAGCATACATATAGGGTGTGATGACGCAGTGAGAAGAAGATTAGATAATCAGGCTGGAGTTATAGTACAGAAAATCTCAGTCCAGCAAAGAGCCAAAAAAAGAAAAGAAATATAGCAGATTTAATTAGTGAAGATTCAGCAGAAAGATCATGCTGCAATACTTCTCCACTCATATACATACTGTTATACAAAGATACTCGCTATAGCGGGTAACTAATTTTAATTTTCACAAATATCATATTATCTCAGCTATTACAAGATATATTCATTCTGAGGTCAACATTTCCCAGTCACTTTTGTAGGTAGTAACTATTTTTCGTCAGACATCATTTCTCTATAGTAATATTACAAAGTAGTTAACATTTTATGCTTGTATTTTAAAATTGGTAATCATTATTATCACATCAAGATTGAATGAACTTATGATCCACAACGACTCAATTTGGTTTAGAGCCAATATCAAATAATACCAATAGAATATTAGAAGTAATGATCTTAAATAAAAAAAATCAGCACCATATAGAGTAGTATTTTAGAAATGCCCCCTATATAAATACAGCCAAGTATATCGTTGTGCAAGTGTGTACACAAACTCGGCCCCATAAAAGCTAGGGGTTAAAATAAATGCTCCAAATCCGTAACGAAAAACAATTGAATTATCGGAAGTTATAAAAATTATTAACTGGAGAAAGTAGTTGTTCTGCTATTTTTCACAAAATATCATTGAATGGAATATTTGTTAATTCCTAACCGTAATTTCCTCATATTTGAAAAATGAAAATACTCAAGTGTAATATCATATTAAGACCTACTCATTATTTTTAAAAATTAACATTTACATAAAAAACGAAAAAAGAAAATGAAAGAAAAACGAGAGAAAAAAAAAACATGTAAAAAAAAGTTTTTTAGATTTTATAAATTAAAAAAAAAAAAAACGTTATATTTTTAGATAATATTCTACCAAACAATAGGGTCTTTCATGATGGTATGTTAGTAACCATGTGTGTAAGATAGTGTTCATGAGTTTATTTTCCCCCATTAGGATCCATGCCGACGACTATAAGTTCTGGACTATAGAAAAGCACAGATATAGATCCATAAAAGGTCAATTGTGTCAGATTAGCAGCCCGTAAATGGGAGAAACAACAGGCGGGATGGACAATCTTGACGAAGCCGATGCTTACGGAAGATGTAGAAGAATATGAATATTAAAATGCAGCAATGAACTTATATGTCAGTAAACACCTGCCATAAGAGCTTCCCTATTAATCACCTATCATACGCCTGTTGCCAAATCCATAAGACCTAAACTACAATTTATTCTTACATTCGTCCAGCTTTCATTAGATATCCTCAAAATTAGTGATGTAAACCTTCAATGTTAAAGATTTTGATCCACACATCCTCTACCCACTCCTAAATACACCCACCTTGTTCTTCAACCAATCAGTCCTTCAGTCACTCGACGGCACTTCTTTCGACACCAAAATACCAATAGAGAATATACCGTTTCTGCAAATATAACAGAGACACTCGAAAACTTATAAACCTTATCCCCCCATGTAGAGATTTCTACAATCATTCCCTTCTGAATTGGCCAAGACTATACCCATTAAATAAATAAAGTCAGGTACTATTACCTGTTCTTCAGGTAATCCTCCCTCCAATCTCTACCTATAACTACTTAAATAACACTCCCAATAAACGCAACGCGTCATTTAATTACACAACTTTCACAAAAATCCAAATCAAATCACTATCTAGCCGCCTCCGGTTCTTGATCATTTCACCGAGTAATTTCTTCATATATACCTGCAAATTTACCATTCATCAACTTTTGTCACATCTACCCAAATGTACCTCCTCCTTACCATAACCTCATCCCCAAATATACCTAATTACCCCTAGTCGTGAATAGAAACAGAAGAGAAGAGCACCATCAAACCCACACACATCACGATCACCTCTTCAGTTACCTAAGTTCAAGTAATTAATGTGACGACACGAAGATATATTAGTAGTGAGGGTCCGTCGAAGTGTCTTCCCACACTCCCCTTGTCACATACCATCTTCAGTCAAGTTAAAAAAACCACCATCCCATAGTTTCATTATTCTAAGCAAGTCCCCAATTTATCTCATTCTTAACCTTTTCACGCTTACCTTCCAGAAGAGCATTCCTATTCCCTTGTACAGCCCCCATTCACCCCCTTCCAAACTGTTCATTTACCTCTTCATATTGCTCTACGTTGATGCACCTTTTAGTAATTTCTTTTCCTCCTTATATAATACCAAACATTCTAACTTTTTTGAGACTTCATCTTTGCTATTTGAGTTAAGCCAAATTATCACACACATTCTTGTACGATACACCTATTAGAAAAACCGAGTCTAGGTGCAATATCAATGCCGTCTTACATTCACCGCAGTTCACTACGTAGTGAACATTACATATCCTTCGCGTACGATTTATGTGACATCCACGAGAGTGACATACCTATCTGATCGCAACTATCTGAAGACAAATTGTGACTTCGCTCCTTCTGGCGAACGAGTCTACGACTCCCCCACCTACTTTGTTCGAGTAGTTAACTTGTTTCAGGCATTCGAAGTGTTCCCACTGAGAATTATCTGGAAGAATGTGCACGGAGCGCTATTAAAACTTATAACAGCTGGGAAGTGCAATCTGTCATGAAGCTTGATACATGCCTCATAACACCAACTCACTCTTATAGAATATTATATCGCCATCAGTTAACGCTATCAACAGTATTACACAGCATATCCCCTCTTCCATCCAAGAGCCCCCACTAACTAAATTTTACAGGTTAGAACAACATAATGAATCCGATAATCCCATTCCCAAACCCCTCACTGATTATGAACATCCAACACATAACTTCAACATCTCCTTCCTTCACCAAACAAAAATCAATATACATCGGCTTTTTCACTTCGATACGCATCGCTACCTACACCAACTACTAAGGTATACTTATGGATACTCTTGTGTTTAAAGAAGATAAATAAGTTACACACATACCTCTCTCTTCACAGAAATCAATCACTTTCACTGACCATTCTCATTGTATGTACTATCGCGACAACCCCCAGAAACACACGTCCTTCAATATACCATCCCGTTTTTGTGCATCACCCTTATCCAACCATTCATGTCCCCCAACACTATAATTTGAAACCCCTACTCACCCCATCCAGAACATGCATTCAGATTATCCCAAAAAACGTACTCTCTTCAACGTTTCCTTCAGAAAGACCATATGTCACAACCACAACATACCTTGACCTTTTCAAACTTAAATTTAACCCATTAGAATTCTAGACTCCATGACACACACAAAGGATACTGACCATAGCTCTGTACCGCAAGTCATTCATCAAAAAATTGCAACTCCTCTCCCCTCTCATTCCTTTGCCACAACCTGCAACACACAGACAGTTCAACAACCAACTCACTGACATACTCCTGAGTTTCCTCTGTCACCAAATCTTTGTTTCACACAGAGATACACAAGAGAGAGCGAATTGATAATCATGTATTTGCTAGAGGCAACTTTAATTTGAACACTTACAAGATTGAACATCCTATATCTTTCAAATCTTCCTCTTTTCTTCCTCAACATTTATTCCCTCTGAAATTATCTCCCCTAACGATTCATACAATTTCTCCGAGAAGATACGAATATTTAGAAGGCTCGAGTTTACGGCGCAACAGTCTTGCTTCCGAAAGGCCGTGCGCATTAGCATTTCCTCTGAAAGAAAATAGATATGGTTAGTAAAGAAGCCACCAATACTACTCTCGACGCGATACCCGTAAGTCGGCTTTGCTACAACACACAGGACATACGATGTGGGCAATCTTTCTCCGCCACACATTAGGGATATGAGAGTAGTAAGGATGTCTGTAAAGTGTTATCTAAAAGAGGAGTGTGTACTTTAAAAGTATGTGTATATTGATATGTGGATAAAAGGGTGGTCAGAAATATGTTGCCTGGAGGATAAAAACAGAAAAAGTGAGTAAAGAATATGAATGACAAAAAGAGAAAGAGGTGCAACAATAGAGAGAATGGGAAGTATAACTTTAAACCACTAGAAGGATAAGAAAAATATATGTGTACTCTCTCTCCTCTGCACCATTAAAAATGGAGGTAATTTCAACAATTCGAGTATGTGTTACTATTCTCCTCATCGTCTCTTATACTTACTTTCCCAATAAATACTTTTAAAAAAGTATGAGTTAAGAACATAGTATATATATAATATATATATAGGAGTATACAGGAATAATATAATAAAGATATATATATAATTATATATTATATATATATATATTATATTATTATATATAATGATAGACAAATTTATATAGAGTAAAATATAGTAGTAATAAAATAGTAATTATAGTAATAGCTATATATATATAAAGTTAAAGATATAAGTATATATATATAAGGAACAAATATATAGCATAATATATATATATATATATATATATATATTATAAATATATATAATATATATATATAATATATATAATATATATATATATATATATCTTATTTGTAATTAAGGTTTTTAATAATTTTTGCAGTATTCATTAAATTGAGTAAACAATCAACTGTTATGCTTTTAGTCAATGAACCTTGATCAATCTCCTTCAGGACCACTTTTCAGGTGCCTGCAGCCTTGTTTCAAGTAACTTATTTAATGCCCATTCCTCATTTCAAAACAAGAACATATTAATACCATTCAAGTTTTTTAATGCAATCATTACATTTTTCATTTGTAAAAATATTTCTTAATAAAAGTAAATGATATTTATAAGTAGAAATAAAATATCAAAATTTGTAATACTGAAATATACTAAAGAAAAGTCATTAAAAATTCATAATAAACTTGAATTACTTTTTAATTTTATGGATAAAGTTATAAAGATTAAAAAAAAGACATGATTCTGGCAAGGCCGCAGAGTGAAGAAGAAATTTTTTTTGGGTATAGCCAAAGACAAAAATTTATCTTTACTATTATAGAGTATGTATTTTAAAATGATAGTTTTGTATCTCTCTAAATCTAGGCTGAAGGAAAATTAAGTATATACTTTATCACTCTGATGGATCATGTGGTAAAATTCAAAGGATAGTAGTAGTAGTGAATATACTTTACAAACACATTCAATAATTTAGTAAAGTCCCTGGGACTGGAAAACAGAGTTGCAGAGTGAAAGCCCAAAAAAAAATTTTTTTTAGGTGGATCCGGAACCAGGAGTCATATAATTTTAAAATGATTTAGCCAGAGACCTGCAATTCTAAAATGGTTGAACAGAGTGGAGCTGGCTATTTTAATTTAAGTTGGACTCTGCAAAAGAAAAAATTACCAGCTCGCAGCTCTATTGGAAAATAAGATATGCTATGCCTACATATGGTAAATTTAGAGGCCTGTTAGTTTAATATCAAAAGTAGTATAGGCTTTGGAAAGAATACTGAAAATTTGAAAAGAGAAACTCTTAACCAATAATAATATATTGCATTTAAGTAAATAAGAATATTTGATACAAACAAAACCTGATTCAGGAAGAGTATATCACTAATTGAACTTACAAAGAGGGAGGCAGTATTTTTATTTTAGATTTCAGCAAGGCATCTGAAATGGAATTCCAATCTAAACTGATGCACAAGTTAATACAGTGTATTGTTGGTGAATTTATAATTGTTTAAAATAAAATGTGAAAGGGACTGAAGGCAGTGTTTAGTATTTTAATTATAAAACTTCATGGGAATAGGCAAGTGATCTTCAAGGTTCTGTTCCGGGACCATTTTTCTTTCTAACCCATATAAGCAGGATGAAAAAAAAAAAAAAAAGTTTTTATAAATTTTTTTTTTTTTTTATGTTTTTTTCATTTTTAAAATAAAATTTTTTTTTTTTTAAAAAAAATCTAGTCCAAAATGGACCATATTGACCCAAGTAAAGCTATAGGTAATGATGGTATATACTATGGTAGAATTCTGAAGGACGGTAGTAGTAGCATTGCAAAGCCACTGTATTTGATTTTGGTGAGGTACCAGAAGACTGGAAAAGAGCATATGTTGTGGCTATTTATAAGAAAGGCAGTAAGGAGGATTTTGGAAATTATAGGCCAGTTAACTTAATATCTCTGGTTGTAAAAGTTACTGAAAGGTCACATAGAGAAATATTTGGAAGATAGATATTATATGACTCCCTGCATGGTTTTTGAAAGGGCAGATCATGTCAGACAAACCTTTTAGAATTTATTGAATACATTACTGATTGCATTAACCAAGGAATCCAGTTATTATATATTAGCAAAAAGCAAAGCTTTTGATAAGGTTCCCCACATAAGGCTGAAAAACTAATTGCAATTTGGTATAGGTGGAGTAGTACATGGTTGGATTAAAGTGGTTGTGGAATAGAAAACTGTGTACAACTCATAGGCAATAGATCATCATGGAAAATGGGGAAGAGTGGTGTCCCATAAAATCAATGCAGTAACCTATTGTTTCTCATATATATAATATAAATATATATATATATTATTATATATATATATATATATATATATATATAATATATATATCTATATATATAATATATATAATATATATATATATATATATATATATATATTATTAATAACTAATATATTATACTATATATATATACTAGTGGGCAATGACCAGAGGCCTACAAGATTCATTAGTCACAACCTCTCAACAAATTTCTGTGGCGTAAATGAGAGAAGAAAAATTTTTAATACTAAAATTGCAGCCATAATGATTGATTAAGCTCAGAGACTGATAATCGGATTGATTTTAAGATATGATTTCTTTCCCATATGGATTAGACCAATTACTGATAAAGGATAGACTGATCATACGAGCGCTAACTTAACCTTTGCTCACGAATGTATATCATTTTGGATTATATTAACGAATTTACATCTAGATAACGTCAATATAATTTTTGATGTCAACACTTCTCATTATACACTATCTCATTTTTCTAAAAGGAGTTTTGATTCGCATAGGTGGTGTATTATTTAGTTATTCTCTTCTATTGCCTTTTAGTGGTATCATTGATTACATCTTCATAATATATTACTTGTGACTACATCTTGGTTGCGCATGCTCAGTTTTTCGTGCTCTAATTTCAAGAAGGCTCATAAGGATACAATTTATATATATACCTATATCTAATAAATTATATAATTATATAATATTAATATATATATATATTAATAATAGTATTATAGTATTAATATTATAATATATATATTAATTAATATATATTATATAATATATATATATTAATTAATATATATATATATTATATATATATATATATAATATATATATAATCATATATTTATTATTTAACTATTATACTATATACTTAATATATATAAATATAATATATTATATATATATATAGATATATATATTATATTATATTATATATACTATACTATATAATATCAGATAATAGTAATTATTTAGGATTAGGGTACTGTAACCAAATATCCTACACACATCACAAAAAGCCACTCTCAGCTATAGTACCTGGCTTTTTGAATATGATAAATAGAACAATCTATTTTTGAATATAGAACTTAAAATTTGTGGTTACACCATTATAAGTCAAACTCACCTCTATGTCTCATTATATTTACAAAAAATCCAAAATTTGTTCCATTTGTTAAATATATGTTATATAAAAATGAACATATTAAACTTATATGTTTTTATTATCATCGCTTGCAAACAATGAATTTTTACCATCTGAAGATCATTCACATTATCTAATATTTAAATAAGCAATATTTAATTGTGATATCACTACTT
This sequence comes from Trachelipus rathkii, assembly GCA_015478945.1. NCBI lineage: Eukaryota > Metazoa > Arthropoda > Malacostraca > Isopoda > Trachelipodidae > Trachelipus > Trachelipus rathkii. Next base: position 76,159 of record JABUQX010011206.1, on the reverse strand, counting down.
TTTCATAGAACGTTTTATTTTAATAAGTTATTTATAGAGTGTCATATTTTTTCATATTATTACATATTTTTATAATACAAAATTATCAGAAATGTTAACTTATACTACTAATTTTACCTATACTTACATTATATGATAATACAATAAATTTTTTATAGCTATATCTTTCATCCCCATATGAATTAAGAGAATCTATTGATGATATGTTTAAGCCATCAAAAGAAATTTTCCACCTAGAGAATAAACCTCCAACTTTAAAGCAATAGTATAATCAGTGAGGATATCTGCCTTTAGCTCATCGTGAAGATTGGGGAGCATGACGTACCCAAAAAATTAAAATAATAGCGTGTTGGCTGCACGCGAGAGAATACCTAAGTAAGTACGCTCATTATATTTTTCGTATAGGTATAGATAAATATTGACGGAGTGGATCGTGAGCATACGCTCTTATGCCTATACCAACACACCTGAGTTCCAATAATGGAGAGTGTGAACAGTAGATTACATATCATAAGAGTACAAGTTAATATGTACGAGCGTGTCTGAATTCACGACATAATCAAGTTAACAGATAAATAACGTTCCAGTTCTAAACTTAGGTGTATGAGCTTCATAGAGTTATAGATATCTTCAAAACAACAGACACATATTTTAGATATATACTTATCAGCAGACAAGATCTCATATTAATTAAAGACTTAGTCACAAATAATGGAAAATATAAGTATTCTGTATGAAATGGGCAGAGAGGATTATAAGTATTTACTGCGGTACCTTAATACTACTATATACCATAAATTTCAAAAAAAACTTTTACCATTTATATATTTATAACATTCCTTAAAATTATTATAATAGCTCTTTTATATTTGTTATTTGATAGGTAGGTATAATATTATTATAACATAAATTTATGATTAAAAGTTATATGAATAAAAAATAAATTCATATGTTATAGAAGAATTCATTTCCACAAATAGTTTTGGAGGAGTTGAAATGAGTGAGAATGGTCTCAATCAAATGATCAAGACTGTTTACACAGATAACTACTGATGAGGACTGGCAATGCGTTTCGCAAACATCGTACAACGCATGGTAATGGACACAGTTCTAGATGCAGGAAAATTGCAGGAGACTTAAAGAATCATTGATTTCGCGAATGCACACGGGATGGACGAGAAAGCTGAAGTTTGTGTTAATAACAATCTCATCGCACTCACACCTATACTCATTATATATAGTCGAAATTTAAATAAATAGTATGTTACTATTTATCAGAACTACCGATAGATGAAACAGCATCTGATGCTTAGGAATGAGTGAAACATTAATCATAAGTGATTCAACTTATGATATTACCTAGATACTAGTAACATTATGGAGAGTAATGATACTATAGTGATAACAATTATGAATAAATACACTACAAACATTACTGAAGTTTTGTGACAGGTTATAATATGAATAGAGTTTATAAAGTGATTAGTTATTGATGATGTAATATATAAGTATTTTTGAAACATTTTACTACAGTTGTTCACCACACTTCAACGTCAGAGCCATTCAAGGGGAGGGGCTGTTTGCACACCTACAGATTATTCATCAACTATCGCGTAAATACGCTCATATCGTCGAGTAACATTGTAAACGTCAATTCAAGAACAGTACATAGGTTATATTATAGATGAGGTGGTAGTGAGAGAAATATTAAACTATAAGATCTATATTAAACAGCGCTAGAACCAGAGGAAGAAATAATACTAGTGATCAGAGAACAGAGGTGGTCATGGGAAGCTAGGATATGAGTGATGCTTCTGAGTCAGCCAGTGTGCGTAGTGCTTTGGTGAGAAGATCTTTACACCTAGTGAGTGAGATATTGCAAAAACTGATATAAATTTGGTATCAGATACTCACAAAAACTAATGCCGCATTATCACTCAACATTAATTTTTGCTCGATCGTATGGGATATACAGTATAAAGGTAGTTGTGGATATCCAGTCTCGTGTGCAGATATGATAGTAATCTACCGTCTATGCACTCCCTGTGGTGCTGAGACTGATACTCTATAATAGACGAAAATAAGTAATGTATAAATTGACACTCTTCACACAATCAGAGACAGTCACAGTGTGAGAATCAAGAAAGTGTGAATAGAGAGAACGGGAGATTACAAAGTCCTGTTCAGAAGAGAGAGATCTATCGTGGAGAATGCAGAGCTTTTGTTAGTGAGAAACTGGACTATTTAGATTCTGCTCAACTCAAAATCTCTTATGAACAATATAGACTCCGGGTGAAATATATCCACAAGCATGCCTAGTCACAGTTACTAGAGACAAGGAGGCGGAGATTATTGGTTAAGTGCCTTTTGTGATGAGCCTAGCTTAGATGAGTCAAAAGAGTGTGTGTGACGGAATCTTGATCTAAGGCAGATAAATAAAATGATCTGTTCACGCAGCACTATATAACAAGAGTAATCACTCTCGACATGTATTCTTTTGAGCCAGTCTGTATAAAATGTAATGCAACGCGACTCACATAGAGTTATGGTACGAATTTATCGTAATAGATCTCTTGTTATCTATCGGTTATATCTCGTATAATTATATTGTCAGAGTCGGCTTTATAACGTGCATGATTTTACACATTCGCTGCTACAAGAAGAGTGCAGTAAGAGGAATATGACTCAGACCCGCATGATATTTCATATCGCACAGAGTTAAATTAAGGCACGAGGAAAGAGTGAAGTAAAGAATAGAGTTAGAGTGAGAGTGGTGTGTAATGTGTCAGAGGTGAGGACAGATTTGGTGTTATATTATAAGATGATATACACTGATAATTTTCATCAAGAGGAGTTGAGATATCGACCGCCATTCAGAATGTCGTATAGGAATCTATGCTGCAAATTATCGGCCAGATTTAGAATGCAGAGGGTTTATATAATTTTGTATATCTAATAGAAGCACCCACGCATAGTACAGACAGGTTATCTCACTGAAGATAATAAAGAAGGAGCGCAAGATGAAATTTGACAAATGAGTAGTAGAGAAAAGTGGAAGGGTGAGTTCATGACTAAAGTGGTGCCATTAGCATATCCGGACTATGAAGGTTCAAATATGTATGTGTCAGAATTAGTAAATCTGCAGTTTGATGAAGATTGGATATTAAAAGTTTGAAGAGCGACATACGCACAGATAACTGCTCGTGAGTTGGTGATACCACTCATTGAGCTTATAATACTGTAACAGTAAACTTTGATTAAGCATACATGGATCAACGATATTACTTGAGAGATTATCTGAAAGCAAAATACTATGAGCAACTATTATGCTTGAGGGTGATAATTGACATAAACTAGAGAGTGAAATCGCATCGCTCAGATAATAGGATCGTGAGGACTGCGCGCATAAGAGTATCAAGGTTACGTGAGACGTGTGCTCTCAATAAAAGTCTCGGCGGCATTACAAATTGCACTCTGGGATTACTCTTATAGCGCCATCCGACGGCTTCACAAGTTATTTACATGTGCCTGTGACTAGTCAATTATACTGCGGCAGTGTTTAAGAAGTCACAAACAGATTTTAAACATCTTATATGCAGTAATTATTCAGAAGTAAGTAATATAACTTTGCTCAGTTGGATTTCATATATAGGCACTTATAATGAAAAACTCTCTACTGATGGAGTCGCAAGAAACTAACCTGGTGATATTAGGTCACGTGTAGCATGAGAGGAGAAAGCTGAGAGTTAAATCTAGAAGTGACTCAATAGTATTGATCCTATAAAGAGAGTGATGAGAGCTTATTCAAAGAATACCTTTATAGATAGAAATTAACTACAAGTGAGATGAGTGTCATGGGGAAACGATAGTTATGAAAAGTATGAGGCAGCGTGAGGCTGACTCGCTGTTTATTTATCGAACAGATATATAAGGTTGGGAAGCAGTTCGCTGGTCAGCATTACCAAAATTGGTTAGTGCGCAATAAGATAAATGGATATATAATTGAACATAGAGAATATAGTTGACCCAGAGAGGTTTGGGCAGAGTTAAGCTCGAAGCAAAGCAGACGCTCCTTATGTCGACAAAAGAACTTCATGTGAAGAGAGGATCAAATCGAAAACAGGTTCACATAAAATTTTGGATTTGAGTGTTGCCTCGATCCTTCCTCTCAGCCAACGAATTATTTCATATGAGCACTTATATGAGTCTTCCGCTGCACCCGAAGTCAGATGATATGTTATAGTCTATTGTGTGCGATAGCTATATAAGGAGTACATCTGAGAATGTAAAGTGATGGCGAGTAGAATCTCAGAATCGTCTATGGTAGTGGGTATGTAGTTAGAGGAAAATAGCGAGTCACGTGAATAGAGATTCATTTACACACACTTTCTCTATGTGGAAGATTTTACATTAACGAAAATCGAATTCTCATGATAGAATAACGAATAGGCAAGTACGCAGAATTTGAATTATCAAGAGAAGATATGTTTTATGTTAAGTATATGCAAAGCCTATAGCCTACAGCGCATAAGACTGTACGAATAGCTACTCCTATTTATTTGATGTTTTTAGCCACAGAGAAAGTAAACGACGTGTTACATTTTATTTTATACATGAAAGACGCACAATTGAGCTTATAAGAAAGCTATACATATCTGTGCAAATCGATGGTTTATAGCGGTATGAAATATGAAGCAGTAACTTTGTAATTACGACCAGGGATATCTGTAGTAGGTAGGAGAGTAGGAAGATATTTTTAGATTAATCTTTTTTCCTTCTCAACCTATGTTTGATATTTATATGCATGTTATCTATGATAGTCTTCGTAATGAACCCAGTTAAGAGCAAGCCCATTCCGAGTATTTTGACATACTTCTACGTGCGTGATCTCGTATGAAGAAAGATTTAGTCGAAGAATGGATATTGAACCCTCAGGTCTTTCACTATAGTAATCCTGATAATATCGAAATATATATGTTCTCCTCACATATTCTCTTCTTGTGCATAGACTCATGCTCTGTATATTTTGTCTATTCTGTTTTGACTCATAGAGACTAGATTCTTAGCAGATTACTCATCTTCTATGGGTCAATATGCATTCATGCTTAACGTTTTAGATGCACACGCACGATCTCTCTATAGTCTCGATGACTGAGGAGACTCCAGATTCATAAAAGTGTGTTCTCCATGAGATCTATGTTATAAAGACAGCATTAAGTGAGTACAATTATATATAACTGTATTCTCTTTTTAGAGAAATCAGATATGTTTATTCCTATTTATCAATGAATCTCCACTAAAAATTGCTTAATGTATATTAGAAAACCCTCCTTTATCCTACTAGTCGCATATTTCTCAATGGCACGAATATTAATCTAGTCCATTATTAAATTTTAAATAATAATTTGCTCACAGATTCCGCATAAACATCTGATTCTCGGTTATAGACGTGGCTATAGAAGAATTAATAAAAAATACTCATCAAGTATAAATTCTCTTATAGAAGGATTAATCACATCCCACATAAAATCATTTTGAATTTTTTAATTCATATTAGGGTAGAATGAGCTTTCACTGTATATACTTATTACAATTTATATTTTTTTACTTTTCTTTCTCACAACAGAATCTATGTGATTCGTTATTGTTGTAATATGACAATTCATCTCTACATATAATAAATAATCTATTGTTTCCACTTCTGTTCTAGGCTGATGAAATAAACTATACTATAGGATGCTCTATAATGATGAGAGCCTTCACATGTGGACTAAGGCTCACATTTAGTACTTCAGAGACATCTTTTACTAATATTTTTATTCCTGTCATTTTGATTTGCTTACAAGTTATCTGGTCATATCAATTAGTTATTTTGATATCATTGTAAAAATCTTAATTTGCAAATTAGAATCAAAGGTTATAGATATGTATATATGAGTATGTAGAAGGCATTATTTATACTTAGGATACTTAAGACCAATCTATTCCATAAATATTAAATCTACGTTTCAAAATATGTTTTTGTGAAACATGAAAATGAAAAGTGATTTAAAGAGCGCCGCCTATTTAATTTCTATAAAGTTAAACTTTTTTTTTTTATTTTAGTAATTTATTAATTAAAAAAATAATGGGAATAACGTATTATTCTAAAAATACAAAAATTCATAAATTCAACTTTATTCGTCATAGCAAGAAAGAAGTTTAATCTAAAGAAAAAATCAACAAGGAGTGAAGAATTATTGCATACAGTCCTATAAACTAACATACTCAATTATTACCTAAATTACCTTTCTATGATTGATAGGTATAGAACTTGAACAAATATCTAACGTATATATTAGAACAGAATTAAGGAAGAATAATAGTAGGTATAATTATATTATTAAGTTAGAATAAAATATATATAATGAAAAGAGAAATCAGGCTTAGGAGAATCTGCATCCTTTTTAATGTTTAATAACGAACTATATCATATTTCATGGATAAATCCCCACATATCACATATTCAAATTTCATTCCAATCAAATTCTCACGATGAAGAGCACAACTAATAATTTGTATTATATATATGCACATTACTTAAATTCATACATTCGTCACGAATAACTCACATCCTCACACATCACTCATTTATCAAAGGAGAATGGGCAGTATGTAGGCGGGCTAAGTGAGAAATAGACAGAGAGAATATGTGAATGTCAATTTAGTGAGGATGTTCACAAATGAGAGATTAAGCGGTGAATGTTGCGGTCCCACATTGGACTAATTATTTATCTTTCACATAATGTATATATGGTTATAATTGTTATTATAAAAATTTTCCTATAATGTGGACTTTTTTGGAATTATCCTGACTTTTCAAGCTATATAATTTTATATAAAATAACCGTTTCTACTCTGACTATATTCGCCTGACATATTTTGTTTTTTCTCATGACTTTATACCAGAAGTGTAGAACCCTGGAATGAAACCTTGTGAATATTTGAAAGTGAAATCCTAGCTCTAAAAGTTTTTCTTATATAAAATTAATGTTGATATCTCTAGTGTGGTTGCTGTTCGTGTGGAGTTTCGGTTTTATGTGGACTCTGATTGCTGTCGTTGCTGAGCTTGTGTGTGTCTAGGGTTATATAGTTAGTGGTGTTTGTTTAGTTGTGATAGATGCACTAGTGATGTGTGACTGTGTGTTCTGGCTATAGTGGTGATGTTGAGTGATGTAGATGATTAGCATATGTGTGGCTGAAGTGTGGTGCTATGAGGGTCGCTATGAGATACATTGATGAGTCGCTTATAGCTCGTTGTGTATTGTATTCAAGAGTGATTTGATGTTTGATATGGAAGATTTACCATAAACTAGCTTTTGAGATAAGCCTAGTCTAAAAGATTAATTGTTTTTTCTCATCAAAGATGTCAAGTTCATGTTAATGTCATCTTCAAATTATGTGATTCTGCTCATGCTACTGTTATGACAGGTTGATCTTTTAATTTACTGGTTCTTATTCCATAGCATCGTATCACTAATATTCGGTGATTCGGCGGTTCTGCTCTACTATTACAGTGTTATCCTTATTTTTTCTTTAGACTGTTTTATATTATCGTATTATCTCTGCTGCGTTTTGTCCATGATATGTCCTTCAACTCTAGAAACTGCAGTGAGAAATAAATTGTTCGCTTGGGTAGGTAAACCAGGGGTTTAGTGGAGATCCGAGGAACTGATCGACTTTATTGTCAGGTTCTGTTTGCAGATGGTGTTAACGCTCTAAGGCTTATCTTCTCTACTTTATGTTCTAACATTAGCGATTATCTACTGAATATCACACCAATATCATCTTAGGGCACAATCACATGATATCTATATAGGGTGATTTTTTAATATTATTGCTCAGATTCTTAACCCCGATCAGGGATCACAACGCTAATGCTCTGATTGTCGCAGTTGTTCAGGGGATCAGGACAAGTCTTTAAACGGATCTGAAAAACTCTAGAACTTAGGCTCCATTTCAGATACCTTCATGTATTTATGATGGAATAATGGGTGAGATATTTATGAGAACTTATACGATACAGCGTAGTCGAATATCACAAGGAGAGTTAAGGAAGAGAGACACCAGAGAGCGTGTGTAATCACTAGGATAGATAGAATATTACAAATGATATCTTTCAGCTATTGGTGAGAGACTAGAACTTTTCCCAGTTGACTCACAATTATCATAACTAAAAAGTATAATTTTTAAATAGTTTTTCAATTTATTTTCTCATTTATTTTATTAGATTCTATATAGTTAATAGCGTGGTTATGGTGGGCATAATCCATTAAGAGGCGGTGACAGGGTAAATAAATTAGAATGTGTGTAGACTCTTGTGTATGGCTACCACCACTTATATTTGTCGCGTGATCACGAGGCATGAGAGTCGCCTAGCGTCTATATCGATGGTCTAAAAATAAAGTTAGTCGAAGGGCTTAGCCCGCGCACTGGCTGAATAATTTTTAATAGACAAAATCACGAGAAATATTACACTCTAGGAGAGAGAAATAATAATGACATGAGGAGGTACAGAAGAGACAGACTATAGCTGGCTTGGCGCGCTCTCTGGTGAGAAGTAAGGTCTACAACGTCGTATATCATTAATAGATATTTATTCTTATATACAAAAAAAAATATAATTATATTATTTTTTTATTAATATAATCACAGGATTAATAACCTACTCTCTCTATAAAATATTAATTGGTGATAAACTAGTAGATTCTTTATCTGGACCTCAAAATCATATTATAACTTTAACAATATATTGAGGAAATACCTCACATTATGGTGGAATAACGTTAGTATTTAGTTATTACTAATATGGGATTATTATTTATTTGAGCATTAATTGGTATACAATGTTTCCAAAAGAGAAATAATATATCTATATATAGATTATTATAGAAAACGGCCATATATTATATTTTAAACTGATTATTAATTTTTAACATCTGAACCGTTAGGTCGAGATCTTTTATGTGCCTATTTATATGGTGTTACAATTAATGAATCTAAAAGATTTGTTTTCATACACTTTGTGAAATATAATGATATTTACTAGTTTTAATAGCTATTTTATGCAAATATCAATATTTGTATTTAATTAGTAAGTATAAAATTATATTATAAGGTTATTGTCAAAAAAGAATGTAAAGAATGTGATATTACAAAACTAACGACAAAATTAAAAATATTATCAACTTTGTAGGCACGAATAAGTAAATAACATTACTCTATCGCTTTTACTATGTTAATGTCTTTTATTTAATGCTGTGAATGGAAAAGAAAGCTACTCCAGTCATAAACAAATGCACCAAATTACCTTTCTATGAACAATATATACTCTAGTAGTATCTGATTTTTAGCTATCTAGTTTTGTATATCTAACTAAATGTTGACATATATAAAATATGCTAGTTGTGTATAATCTATATAAATGAACAAAACTATGCTAAGGTCTCACTGAGTTCTTAGGTTTACTTTCTGGCGATCTATGGGCGATTCTCATTTTTTGATGATTAGTCATACTCAGAGCTATAGTTTCACAATGTTACTATGAGTTTATCTAGGATATACCGCTTTGATTACTGTACGACACAGAATCATACTTTGTTTGTAGTTGTGTTGTACTGGGTAAATCATTTAAATACTTATAAGTGATTAAATAAGTTTTTACACTCTCTCTTTATTAAAACATCTTATATACTCTTATAACTTTTCGTAGGTTTTCATATTGATTTAATACGTTATAAAAGTTCTGGTTACATGAGAATCAGCATGTATTCTCATCTTTTATAATATGCAGATTTAATATAAACACTTAATTTAATAATTATCTTTATTTAACTTCTTATATATAAACATGGCTATAGTTATACTCTATTTTCTGTATTTCAACAGACACTCTTTAAAAACAATACATTATCAATACATTATATAGAAATTCCTAAGTATATTACTTTCATTTATAATAAGCTTAAATTAAAATTTACTTAGATTTATTTACTGTCATTCATTTAATGTAGTGCGTTATGGCCTCGGTGTTTGAACGGATAGACTCCAGCTTCGTATACGTATGGAGAGGTGATTCGGCTCACACTACCTCACAACTACTATAAATTAGAACATAATTTAACAATACTAAATATTAATATAAAGGAGTTTTAAAATAAAATTTACCATCGAGGTCAATCCTATAATTAGCACACGCAGTAGATACTCGGATGAATTAATATTCTATTATATCTATTATTCTAATATATTCTTAAGCCTAGATGATTTTGTATATAAACATTTTCTTTCTTCTATAAATAATACTGCTATGATAAATATAAGGCGTAGCAAACACTGTTTTTTCCGTGTACCTTTAAAAGCAAATGTCTTTGATAAGTATCGTTAAATTACACTTTGAAGAGCCTAAAGTATGAACGCTATTTATTTTTTAACGATTATCATTACTAATAAATATGAAAAATTTGTGGATGGAGTATATTATAGATATGTCATATTTGTGTTAATCAATTGTGGATCACTTTTTTTCCGTATTATTGTGTTATTGATTGTAAAGACTCTAGGGCACTAAATGGTAATTTGTTTGATACACATAAAAGCTATGTCTATTTTGGGTTTAAGTAAATTCATAAACGGGGTTCTCTCTAATTTACTGTCCCGACATAATAAATCAGCTTCTTGACACGTTTACATAATATGATTTTAGATTGGAGCGAGCGATGATATTCTCGGTAACACACATTATGTCTTTTTATCGTATTTTAACGTTATTTATTTTAGCACTATTGGTTATATTATCACAGTTTAGCTAAAGGCTATGATATTTTATATTAGGGTTAATTGGAAAAAATGCTGGGATATATGTCTCTTTATATAAAAAAAATTAAAAATAATTATATGTTATAATATAATTTATAAACATTGAAAGATTTTTACTATTAATGAAAATTAATTAAACAGTTAATTTCAATCCAACACGCTGCTTTAAAAATTCTTTCTCAATAGGGGCGATCAGGCTATCACAAATTCAAGGCATGCAGATGGGTAGCTTCAACATTTTTTATCCTAAAATACTTTAAACAGATAAAGTCTCGAACTATTTTTTTTTATTCTACTTATATACACTCTTCATAAATTTGATCATTATCAATAACTTCCTACCATCATCCTCTGCAACAACTTATAAAAAATACTTCAATAGAATGCATTGAATTTATATACGTAAAAGACGAATTTAAACAGATGGTATCTTGGGTCGTTCGAAGACCGTTTGCGACCTCTTCAGACTAGGTCGGCAAAGGAATACCGTCTATCTCCACAATGGGACTACATCTGGATTCTAAGCTGAACTCAAGCCGTTATTCCCAACTACTTTAATAATACATATTTATTTATATAATGTACTTTTTATAATATTTCTTGTTTGGAGTTGCTATAAAAAGTATAATTGTCTGCTTTAACCAATAACAAATAAAATAGAGATATTCTATCAGATAAAAGGTGGCACTTAATTGGATGTTGAAGGTAAGTTTCGGGAGTAACTACACTATATGTTATCATTTACTCACCTTATCGAGAGGATTCTAATAGTGACTCCACTGCATTTATTTTTTAGACAGACTATTAATATTAGTATAATTATCTATGAGTCATTCTTATTTTTTTCCATTGAGGTTATATATTAAAATGATTCACTTCTATAATAATACCTTTTCATTGGGAGTTTAATTATTATATGAGTATATGAACTTTATGGTTATGAGTTACCAATGCCTACAATTTTATCCACCAAACCAGTCTGAGTAGTCGATTCTATTTATATTACCTTAGCTTACTTACCTATAATAATCATATATATTCCTAATAATACTAAGCTTTATGTGATTATGATGTACTTCAAATAAATATTTACACTTATTCTATTATTTTATATCTTTCATATTATCATTACTTTGAATCAGATACATATTATTTCTCTACTTCACTTATCTCGAGACGAAATCATTTCTAGGTAACAAAATTTCTAAGTTCAAAAAAGTTAAGTAAGTTTTTTTATAAGAAAATTGTTTCTAGTGCAAAGTTTCTGGCATCTGCTTTATTGATGCGGAGAAGTTTCTTTTTTCACACATTTTCCCCTTTATACATACAACTTGGAGCTTCTTTTGCCAGTTAGAAATTTCATTTTTTAGAGCAAAAGAACCCGAAAGAAAATCACAAATAACCACCTGTGATGATAATGCCACTATATGGAAGTTGCATGTAACAACGAAAAATCTAAATACGATGACTTGCCTCCATTCCCCTCATCAATCTTCAGATTGTTCTTTACTATCTCCACGCTCTATTCCAATATTTTATATACATATTGTAGTATTTGCGAACTAAATTTTATTTGCTTTGTCCAGTCACAGTCTATCTACTTCATGAGTTTTACTATCTGGAGATAAGTTGTCCTCACGCTACATTAGCGAATCTACATTATGTTGGGACTACACAAGTTGTCCACTTATATAACGTGGCTTACTTTATTCTCATTTCTAATGGACACTTTTATTTTGCCTATTATCCTGGTAAACTTATCATTAATATGAGGCGAATATATTGCTGGTACAATCTTACTTTTCATAAGAAGGTTCTATATTTTTAAAATATCCATATCATATAATACATCTCAAAATACTCTAATGTCAATAAAAAAATAATATTAACTTTTACGTCTACAGAAACTATTTTATTATACTCTATGCATAAGATAATTATTTCCGGGTGCTACAGCGACATTGTGGAATAATAATGTATGGGATCTACTTAATATTCACTGCAAATATTTAGTTTATTAACATATTACTATCTCTAATGTAAGATATCACTGGTTATTATTTGAAAAATTTCAAACAATATTATAACTATATTTAGTATTTTTCGTAATATTATTTATCATTATATTTATTTATCATTTTTCTACAGGAGTATATATTTTCTGTCTTTTGTAAATTGAAATTTGGACTTTTTTATCTAATTTTTTAGTTACAACTATATTTATTTATTTTATATAACTTATAGTTACTATATAATTTTTTTTATATAATGAACTAAATAGTGGTTGGTACACATAATATAATCTAATATTTATCTTGTTATTTTGCCTAACCCATGTGGTCTGTCTGATCATATACTAATAGGTATGTGTATTATAAAGTGTATATACGAATGTATCTATGTATTTTAATTTACGTCACTTACGAGAATCTGTAGATAATTTGATAATTTTCTAAACTCATTTGTCGATTTTTTACGTATAGCTTATTAAAAGCTTTTACAGAACAAATGAATTAATAACCTCTATCAAATAATCATCCAAGTTAATTTTCTCAACCGATGAAAGGTCAGATAGTCAATCAGCAGTTTCTTTGTTCTCTCTGACTAGTCACTTTGTTCTCTCTCACTTGTCATGCCGTAGTCAATTATTTCAAACGCCATAATTTTGTGATGTGCTCTGGACCACTCACTCACCGTCAAACGAGTTAATATCTCTGTGACGTATTTAATAAAATGTTGGCGAAATGGAAACCTATCTCCAGCATTACTTCACGTTGATAGGAAAGCGTCCCTACTCCCACCATGACGTTAATGAAGGTTATGTTTAAAGAAAATATACATAATCATCACTTGCCTTTCCCCACTATTTGCATGCGCCAAGGAGTGAGAGAGAAGCTAGCTCTGGAGTTTCTTTCTTCCGAGTGGAATAAAACAAACTCCGCTAAGTCATTGAACGTTTCTAGAAATGTTGTGAAATCCAAACAACAGTTAGCGAAGTTCTCTGAAAATGTAGGTCAATTCAACCGTGCCTCAAGAAGAACTAAGGAATATACAGTCAACTGCGCAGTACAACATAGCAGGAACTTATGACACTCCTCTCACCAGAATTCTCTCAAAGCAGTAAAAGTACCATGATGCTCTCACCACCACACCTCTGAGACACAACTACCTAACTCTAACTCGTGCAATAAGATAAGGATGCGCAACGTAATAGCATTTAGTAGAACCTGAAGATTCTCTGTTAATCTCGCGCAAGCTCTAATCGAATAAAAGAAATTACAAAAATGTCTTATAATACTCTCAATTGGAACAATATATACTATTATCAACCCAATTGTACACTGTACTTTCTTCAAGCATTTGAAGATATCGCGAGGATAATCACAGTCAAAAAATTTTGCCATCCTTTCTGATAACCACTGAGAGGAGAGCTAATTTATAATATCGTTCAGGACCAGTGATCAGTTAAAGAAAATAAAAAATATAGTATAGCATGTAGGAGATCAATTTACATGTGAATAGAGTAAATATTTTTCAAGAAGAGAGAGAGGAGAAAGAGAGATAGTAGAGAGAGAAGTCGAGTAAGATGGAGAGAGAGAGAGAGAGAGGATGAAGAGTGAGATATAGATAGATAGAGAGAGTAATATGAAAAGATGAGATGAGAGAGAGAGAGAGAGAGAGAGAGAGAGTAAGAGAGAGATGAATAGAGAAGATAGAGATAGATACAGAAAAGAGTAGTGAAGATATATATAGGAAGTAGTTATACAGTGAAGTTAAAAACTGACCGCGCATCCGTATATACACGTGATGAGCTTTTAGCGGCTTTTGCTTGAAGCTTTAGATCAGCAGAAATGTGCGAGGCATTCTTGATTTCGACAGCAGAAATGTGAGAGGCTTACTTTTTCACAGCAGTGAACAGCGAGGAAAAGTGAACAGAGTAACGTTTTGACACGGAAACGAAGTAACGGAAGTTAACGTTTGACACGGAAGGAAAAAAGTTTAACGGAATCCAGATTGACGCCTTAGAAACTTGAGCAAACCTAATCAGCGCTTAAATTGTTCCTTTTTGTTGTGTGATTGAAGCATTTTTGGATATTTGATTTGAATTTGAGTGATGTGTGACGACGTTTGTGTGATTTGTTAAGCGTATTGTCGAACCATAATCCGAAGAGAGGAGAGAAGAGAGAGATGAGGAGAGAGAGGAAGGAGGAGAGGGTTAGCAAGAGAGGATACCCCAACTCGGAGAGGGATTTTGGGAGGATTATTGAATTGTTATGATTTGCCACGAATATGAAGAGGGCAGAAGAGACACGACTGAGCACCGTCGAGAAAGCAAAGACTTGAGAAACCATGTTCAAAGATTTGAAATTCCAATTGCATGTCGGCAGCCTAGTAGTTTTGAAATGGTTTCCATCAATCTTTCACTTAAGATTTTTGACGTGAGATTGATACGTCGAAACCGTAGAGAGGGTTTTAAAGAAGAGGTCGGGCAGAGGAAGCTAGAATTGTAAAGGATCTGGTAGAGAGAGAAAGAGAGAGAGAAGGCAATTCATCTAATGCATTCCTTTGCGCGCTTAACCTTATCCGGAGGTTACTACCACTAAACACAGCAAAACAAAATTATCACTCTACCTAGGTGTGTATTAGGAAAGCTTAAGGTCAGTGTCTGTCGAAACATGAAACTTGTCAAGAGATAGTGCCGAAAATAATTTTAAAGACAAACTCATAGAAAATTTAGTGTTTTTAGTGGTATAATATACTTAAATGTACAAACGCTTGTCTCTTCGTTATCCAGAGGGCTTATCCACTTTATCGATCCTATATAGAGAAGTGCTATATTTCTTACCTTGTCTAACTAATTGTATGATCGATGTAGTCTACATTATGTGAGTCTGAATCAATGCAGGTTCTATCCAAATCGATTAATCCTTCAAATTGATACGTTTTACCCGTACCGATGGTACACCTCTCCCATCTGATCTCGAGGAAGCCTTGGGACAATATAGTAAAATACATTTCGATATACATTTTAGTAAAGATCGCTCCTCTTTCATACCGTGACTTGCTCTCGTCTTCCGTTAAACGTTTTGCCGAGTCGTACATCTCTTATAGATAGGGTAGCAGGAAAAATAGTTATATTCCTATATAGTCGAGTAATAATCAGATAATCTAAATTAGAATTATTACTAATGATCACTATTATGATATAAATGAACATATTTATGGGCATACTTCTCTGAGTGTATAAAATATTAATGTATACTATGCATGTAAATTTGTTTTTTCTTATGAATGTAAATTATGATCTGTGATGTAAATTATGATCTATGATGTTAGTAATTTGTATGTTTAACGATATAATTATTGCTTTTTACAGTCCATTGAGCCTGGTCACTTTACACTGTTATTCACTGTGGTTTATAACTATCAATGATACACTAGGCTGCTAATCTCAAGCTAATGACTAGTATTTCTAACACATCTTTCAGATAAGGGTCAGTGATCGGTGATGTGGGGAAAAGTTAGGTTGGTGCCGATAGAGGAATGCTTGTAGGCGCTTGGGATTATAACTCTAATAGATGTGACGTTTTTTGTAACGTTGGAATTAAATATATTGTTGATACCTCATTCAATTTTCAATTAGAGCTGTCACTCTCTCACATTAAAAAGCAACCTTCCTATTAAGGGGTGTTAAGTACCTAGTTTGAACAATCTCTCTCGCTTCTAGACGTCCTACTGGACGATATGGGTTCAATAATGTCATTCTGCCCAAATATATAACACAGAAAGGTTAGATTCAAGAACAATCACGGGAATATCTTTTATAATAAAACAAATTTCTCATTCGCGAATATTGAAAAATATATATACTCCGGTTTCATTCTTATATCGGACGTTGGAATGAAATTAGGATGTGAGTTATATATGATGACGTAATCTTCGTGTCGGAGGACAGTATAGATTTTATATAAACGTCCCTTTACTATCATGCGTTCCTCCCCTGATAAGTAGGGATACGGTCATTATATATACTCCCATATAAGATTCTTAAATAATTGATCGATAGTATAGAGACTGAAAACTATATGTAAAGGCATGAGTGATATGGATATGGAGTTCTCTGGAATAATAAGCGGAGATACTGGAGAGGAACAGGTAAAGTATGGGATATTATATATAGCTATTACTGGAGTTAGCGAGAGAGAGAGGCAGGTACGCAGAGAAGAGGAAGGCACCCCACCGAGAGAGAGAGAGAGAGGATATCTGGCTAGTATGACAGGAGTTGTTACTTTCTCTTTAGCTATAGATAAAAGGAATATAAGTTAAGAAGAGGGATGCAGTGAGATAAGAAGAGAAAATTTTCCGATTTTGTGATGTGCTACACACACAGTGCTATCGTGCAAGAATGAATCAGAATGAGATAGACAGATAAGGAAGTATCGTCGATTCAGTGTGAAAGAGTACTAATGGAACTAAACGTGAGGATGGAGGAGTGTCAATATACAAGACACAAGTACTTCCCATATGAACGCCGAAGCTTGGAGGTGAATATATGGACGAAGCTCCATGGAAGAAATGTGACACGCATGTTTCGAAGACACCTCATCAGACTCTAACTCGAGTTTATGTAGAGAATAGATATGCCGCGTGAGTGATGTCTTTGTATTGGAACCGATCAGGTGAGGTAAACTAAGATTCTCGTGCATATATGTGGCTCCACTCAATGATATATACTTATGACTTGACTCATGTGGAGTGTTGCTCTCAGCTCAGTAGCAACAGACTAATTTCTTGGTCTACTTATCACACTTTAAGGTGTTAAAAATAGAATGGTGTTGATATCAGCTGCGGATGCTCTCTCATATTGTGGTGAAAGAGAGAGCATTTAGTTTGCTATCGGTGAGCTCGAAAGATGAAAAATAAACACTGTCTTGGTTAGTATGCATTCTATAATGAATTGCCCTGTAGATTGCGAGTTGGGGTGCGAAAAATTACGGCTAAGCATCTGCCTTCAAACGTCTTTTAGGAACTACTTACTTTCTTGTTCCATTCTTTTGTCATAAATTCGTCGTCGTTATATTTCTGTATCGCTTTAAAAATGAATATATATTTTTTAATTATTTATCATTAAACTCTTAACAAATCTCAAAAAAATTTACTATAGCCATCTTGTTTTAATAATGAGCATTTAAATGTACGCTATTTTTTTTCAATATATTATATTTTTAGTTCTATTATATTAATATACATTTATATATAGTTATAAGTATTCTTTGTGTTTATACTTTATTTATTATATATAATTTATAATTTTATATTATATTTTTTTTATTTTTTTTATTTTTATATATTTAATTGTTTCTAATCTTATTTTTATTATTTTTTTTATTTTGTTATATTATTTTTTTTATATTATTATTTACAATAAATTATAATTATATATTTTTTAATAATATATTATATTATAATTTATACTTTTCTAACTCATTTATTTTTTTTTTATTTGGTTATATAATGATATTTATTATTATTGCATTTATAGTTATAGAAATCTTTATGTTCCAATTGTTTCATTAATTTTAATTACTTCTAATTTTTATTATAGTTTTATTAATTAATCTAACATTAATTAATTATTTATTATTAATATATTAAAGTTTTTTAATAATAGATCATTATACAATACTTTATATATATATAATATTATTATATATATATATATATATAAAATGTTGGGAAAATCTCTTCATGGTTCAAACTTTACTCATAGCAAGGCAAAATTCATCATATAGCCTAAACTCTTTGGTCATACGTAAGCTGTAACTTACTAGGATATTTAATAGTGTTTAGAGTCATTTCTTTCTAACCGACCATAATAGAACTAGAGATCATTTTGAGAGAATAAAAGATCTTTAAATTATTTAGTCTAAATTTGAGAAAATATTTATTGAGATATAAGTAGTTCTGTAGTTACCTTTTTTAGCAGTATGTCTCATGATGTGATAGTTAATAGTTCAACTGCGATAGCAAGTAGTTCAACTGCAACTTTAAAAAAGTAGTAGGATTGATATATGACTTATTTGGGAATTATATAATAAATATACAAGTGATAGTTAGTGGAATCAATTGCATTTTTTCAAGGTTAGGTTGGACCCATTAAATGTAGCATATGAAAAATGATATGGTCCTAGAATGTAAAAGGTAGTATATAGATATGCTTTTAACGATGAAATTCAAAAGATTTTTTTGGAAAGGTAGACTATCCATATGAATAACTAACCTATATAAATCATTTATAATTAAAAAAATAAAAAAACCTTTTGTTGCTAACTTAACTTATATCTAGAATGCTTAATCTAGGGTTTTTATCTGGGGTGGAGCCGGAGTCAGTCAAAAATTTTTAGTAAGATATAATAATAATAACGTATAATTATTTATTTAATAATATAATAATAATAATAATTAATATAATAATAAATAATCCTCATATAAGAGAGATCTCTAAACTACTAGCTCCAATAATATAAAAATTATAAAAATGTGGACTTTTCCTGTTAATAAGACCTATAGAGAGTATTTTTTTAAAGGTTCCTTTTTTATGACAAGAAAAGTAAATAAAACTTATAGATAATTATTCAATATTTAAGGTGTTTATTTATAATATTAACATAAGACACCCATAAAGAAAAACAAAAAAAGGTAAAAGAGCTAGAAAATATGAAAAACTACGATAAAGAAAAAACTTGACTCAAGGTCTGAAGATTGGGGGGAAGGAATGGGAGGAAGGCCGATCTCTATCTGCACTCTCTATCTCCTTCCCATCGCACAGCACCTTAATAATTAATTTTCTATAGTTCTTCCTTTTTTTTTTCTTCTACTTCTTCTTCCTATAAGACCTTACACTCGCCGCCTCTTTGCCCGCAGCCTGCTCGCAGGCTCAGGGTCAGTGATTAAGTATACGGCGCATGCGCAAGTGTATAAAACTTCCATACACATGATTATGCTGAGCGCCTTTACTGCTCAAATTTATTAATACGCAATGTAAAGCTTTAAAATAATGACGGTAAAATTTTACCTCTATTACCCTTTGTAAGCTCTCTTTTTCGGGTCAGGAAAATAGCTACCAATCAGCATAATTTTAATTCACTTAAGAAGAACCTTAAGTCATCTTTATTCTCGTACTAGGTAAGAAAATTTGCATGATTATTTTCATATATTGAATGTTTTAAAGCTCGTGAGTGGGCATAAGTATATACTCTGCGGGTGAATTGAACTTGTGCTTGCTAAGTAAAAACCGCGCGGAAGTGTTCGTGGCGCGGGAAGGCATAATGATGGAGAGCTTTATGATGGGGGATGGGTTTTTTCGTTGGGTGAAAAACATAGGGGTTTGCAATATTGGGTATGGCAGGGTTATCGTCACGAATGTAACACTGGATTAAAGGAAAAGGTGCCCTAATTAATATACCACTATAACTCATATATCTCATTTTACTCCTTACATTATATATGTTACTTCCACTATACTACATAACCCTAATTAATATCTTGTGATAATAGTATTATACTATCCCTATTAGTATCAATATATAACTATATCACATATATAATTAATCACTTCACATTACATAAAATATACAGTGTCACCATAAAATTTAATTATAAGTTAGATAACATACACTACCATTATAACCCATATCTTAACATATCTACTCAATTAATAATATCTATATATATATATATATATATATTATATAATAAAGTATCTAAATTATATTATTTGAAATATATATCGAATAAATATTAAGTTACTTTAAAATTTTAAACATAATATTATATAAAATTATAGTATAAATATTATACTATCACTTATATTACTATATATCTATATATATCTATATACTATATATATTTTATTTATGAATATCCATTATATATATACTATACATACTTCTATACTACCTCTACATAATCATGTTGATATTTATTAATTGAATGTAATAGAGAACAATCTTACGCTCAGACATTGAAAATGTCAATATGATCCCTACAATCTCGTAAAAATTTTAGTGATATATGTTAAAGTGATATAAATTATCCTTAAAAAATCTAGGAGATAGTTTTTTATATACTTGTATTTCCAGTGTTTCATTTATTAAATTATTAACACAAAATATAAGTAATTTATTAAGATGCCGTTAGACAAGTATCTTCTCTTTCAATTATGTATCATATTTTGAATGATGGGAGACGAAAATGACTTAACTCGCCATGTATAGCGGACCATGATTGAGCAATTTTGTCCAACCCTTTTGGTTCTCGCTAAAAACACTTCAGATCTACCTCGTACCACTAGAACAGAATTATCTCCTCTTCTCCATGAGACCAACAGACTTCAAATTGTCAATCACCCACCCTTCACAAGTCTGACATGGCACAATAATAATAAATTTCTGGCACAAATCCGTAATATTCACCACGCCCATCAATACGGAAAATATTCTATTGAATAATCATCCAAGCATTCTCACAATAAAACAATTGAAAAAAAGCCTCCTGGCAGTAGGAAGATATGGATTTATTAATGACAATATGATTCTAATTAGGAGACCTTTTAATATGACTTTTCAATCGGCAGTTCCATTTTTTCGAAACATGGTTGGTCTCATATGGTTCTTCCTTGGATACCTTTAGAGTTATCAATTTCAAAAATTTTTTCATGTAAAATTTCATAAATCGGGGCTGTGTCGGCTACTCTATAATTGATAAAGGTCCATAATGAAATAATGATTATAAATGGGTGAATTAGAAAGTTAACCGGCTATTATTAATTTTATTTGAGGCCATACTTTTTATTAAGGCAAAATGTTTTACACTCACTCAAATTAAAAAAAATAACTTTATTATTGCCTTTCAGCTAATAATTCCTAGATCGAACATAAAATTTATATATATAATACAATTATTATTATGGTATTATATTTATATTATAATATGAATATTATATATATATCAGTATAATTAAATTAATATTATAATATATGTATATAGGCCATATATACTATTATATACTTAACACCCTAATATTAGGGTCATTATATATAATACTATATATATATATGCTTAAAATATAACGTAATCCTATATAGTTAGCTATCTATATTATACTTCTAACGGGTCACACTGTTATGTTATTAAGAGCCAAGGACATACCCGCGTCAGTTTTGATTTTTTGTTTTATGTTTTTTGTTTTAAAATTTCATAGGTTGGTCAAGTATAATGAGTGATAACAATGTAATTTCAAGGGGTGAAAGGACATGATTCAAAAGTTCGAATTTTTAAGTTATTAATTTTTAAAATAACATTTATATCATAAAAATTTATAAAAAAAAATTGATTCTTCAGTTCATAAGGTAACTTGGGAGGACTTACAGAGATTAACCGGCAAATTAACATTAATTTGAAATCAGCGTATATAGCTTATTATTACCCAGAGGAATGTTAAAACAAAAAACAAAAAACCAATTTAATTACTTTTTGTTTGTTCTAGTATAGTGAAAATAATGGCCAGATCTTGAAAGTCATACTACACCTTCCGAAAAACAAATTCCATATTTGGATCCAGACGCGTGTATATATATATACGTAAATGTTATAAAAAAATTTTTTAAAAATAAAAAAAAAAAAAAATATTAAGTTAGGGGGCCTCCGGCCCGACGGGACATGAGTGGAAGGGACGTTCTATCACCATTACTCCGTAGGGTGAGGCGGAAGGAACGTTTCAGACGACGCAAAAATACCCAAAAGAGGGGGGTTCAGAGACCCCTTTCTCCTTCGGTAGGGGGGGATATTAGTCCTATCCTCCCTGTCGTCTCCTAAGACCATCATTCCGTGAAGGCCGAGAGAAACCAGACTCCTGCCATCTTTGGCGGTTTAACCCGTTGTGTACATTATTTTTTTAGTTCACCAAAAAAAAAAAAAAAAAATTTAAAAGCTGATGGAGTCGTAAATAACTTCGTAACTCGGTATCTTATATATATTCGAGATCATATGTCTCCGTTCACCTCCTTAATGCACGCTTGGATCAATATACACTAGCACATCATATGACAATTATTGAAACAAAAAAGAGGATCCAAGGAAATGACGGAGTCATATAAAAATACACAAGGTTCCTAATATATATATTACTATATTAATAGGGTATAGCGTTACTAATTATCTCCTGCTTAGGTATGATATAATAAGGATATATAAGATATATTTATATATAATATATATATATTATTCTCTTATATATACTAAATAATATTAAACAAGACTCTAATAATACTATTTATTGTCACCTATAAGTATTAATTATTATGCGCCTACTCTAAAAATTTGTGTAATTGGGAATATATGGTTAATCTTACGAAATGGACCTAACGCTCTTAGTTCCTTATATTTTTCTACTCCGGCATCCATTATTTCCACACACCTACACACACCGCATCTTCGAATTCACAGCAACTTCACACTTATCGTATAGTCTTTAATATTCTCCGGTGTTTCTTTCTTTCGCGATTTTGTCACAGGTTTGATAGCACGCTGTTTACTCTCGGTTGGCCGTATAGTCTCCTGATTATTCGCGCATGCTTCGTTATCGTTCGCCTCAAGAATGGAGGGTAAAGCGACGCAGATAACCATAACTGGGCCTGAGTCTCCACTTCAGTCACAGTCATACCATTCAGAATAAGGCTATACTGCTAAGGGTTTTTCGTCCTTATCAAACTCTCCTCCTCTCCTTTTCCGTCCACTATCGCGTGTCTTCCGACTCTTATCTCTGTCCTGCGTACTCTCCTCTAAGTCGTGCTCTCTCTTCTCTTCCTCTCGTCTCACTCCTCATCCAATTCTCTCGTCTTTGTTCATCATCAGGCTCTCTCTCCTCGTCATTACTTCCTCGAAACAGTTCTTTCATCCCTTCCGAATCTGTCTTATCCACTCTCACTCTGTACTTACTGTGCTATCTCATAATATACGACATTGGTCTTCTGAACCTCTAACTATATCATTAGCCTCCTCTCACTCGCATAATTATATATTCATGATCTCAACAGTACGGCTTTCTAATAGCAGCCAAGTCCCTATATAATTTCTCTGTGCAATTCAAAATCTGAACCCACTCTATTTTGATAACGCTATCTAGCACCAAAAATTCTTAAATGCACCCATGTAATGTATTGAAACACTACTCCCATTATATAAATTTTCCCTACCCTATAAATTGAATTTTCAAAACGGACGTGTATTCGGGACCATTTATGGCCTTATAATTGCTTAGATACATGGTTTGGGAATTATTTTGAGCGTCATAGGAGACAAGCATACGAAGTGGACAGGTCGCTACACGATACATTTAGTAGCGCGCAACAGGGCTTGTTATTACTTAGGTCTCTCTCTGCACAGAGCGCATTTTAAAGTCTCACCTGCTGACAGGCGTTGCCACGACATAGAGGCAACATTGCTCGCGCTACTGTTGTCGAGTGAAAAACGACTACTCAGAGTTTTATTTTGAAATGGAGATGAGAACGTGGTTGAGATGCCGGATAGATATCCTCACAAGACCGATAACAAGTATTGCGCGGCAGATAGGATTGGTGAATGCAATTCCGAGGCCCGGACAGTTCGAGAGGAATTCCCATTTGGCCTTTTTTTCTGATGATGACTACATGAGGGTATTCCATACACAACATAAAAAATCATCCTCTGGTCACCACAAAACCTGTTTTCAAAAAATTGCGTACCATCAATCCGTAGAATTCGTGATTTTACTCGGTTCAGTGAAGGCTTGAAAAGCAGCGAAATTCGCAGAAAATCATTGAGAAAGTGTGGTCTTTTGATATGCATCAACTCTTATTTTATACGTGAATATATAATTGGTGATTATATCGGTATTCCAGCAATTGATCCTGTTCATGTAGTATTACGGTATCTATTCTGATTGCGTTCCTCACGAAGGTGGCACGCTTCAAATCTGTATCAAACTGCTTTCGCAGAGATTCAAAAGGGAAGTCAGTTAACTTGACGTTATGACAATACGTACATGTCTTCTGAAACAGGTCAACACTCCAAACATTTGTGACTTGTCAGAGTTCCTCAAACTCACTACGCTCCCGTATCTCGATAATAGTAGAATTGAAAACCTCTGAGTGTATCGTTCAGAGTCGACTCAGAAAACTCAAGTTCAAGAAATATCCTCAGTGGAAGCAATTAAATACCCTTCTCAGGACCGAGAAACTCTGCCCCCCCAGAGAATTTAGGACCATTCAGAACTAGTATTGAGCGAATAACTCAACAAGTAATGTCCCCTTGAATATGACTCCTACCTCCATTATCTCTTCAGAAATATAACAACGTTTGGCATCGGGCCACAAACGAAATAATGTCGCTGCTCGTGATATAGTAACCATAGTAAACTATAATGCAGTACTCATCTTCTTGAAGGGTCTCCGCTGTCGTCGGTCTGTTATGGAGTCAGTGGTTAAAAAATACGATGCGGCGATCTATGAATCTGGGTACTTATGCATTCAGACAAATAAGTGAAAAACAGCGTCAGTTTGATATGCAAGGACGCCTTTCGCTCCGTTCCCGGTTCAGATAAATCGTCACCTTCTGATGTCAGCGGTTTAACTGAGAATAAACAAGGATTTCAAAAAACCCTAGTCTCGCTACCATTGCACCTTGCTCTTTGGAGCATGGCTTCCTTGTGCATCTCAAGATCCGATGAAACTCCCTCAAAATGCATTGTCCTCACCAAAAATGTCAATACCCTGACTAGACTGTTCCAGACCTCAGGTGGCAAAAACTCTGTCGTGAAGCCCTCGAAGGAGTGTCCTCCCTGTTTCGGTCTGGAGTACCAAGGGGATGCGACACTAATTTATACGAATGGGGGTACCTTATGTCCGATGGGATAATCCCCACATCTCGCCTTTTTCCAGGTTCCTAGGGAGACAACCGGTAGCAATGAACTTTCCGATGCCACTTTCATTTTGTTCTTGTTGAGTCTCCGCACTTTTCGATCATGTGTAATTTTGCGTTCTTACGGGAATGTTTGTGCAAGATCACTTCTAGACGACCTATACATTCCGCGATTAAGTCGGTTTTCTGGTTTCCCTTGCCTCCTAATCTCATGTAAGACCATGCTTCGAAGCTGGACGAAGCTATGGCCTAACGAGACAATAGAATTGAAGGACTATTTCAGCAAAGGCATTCAGAGCTGCTTTCCATCAATGAAAAACTCATTGGATTAAGTTTTTTTTTTT
>JABUQX010011206.1:30000-47500 GCA_015478945.1 Trachelipus rathkii | reverse complement strand
TTATATTAATTATATTAATTAATATATATATAAATACTATGTTATATTTATTGATTATCTTAACTTATTAATATATATATATATTTTATATATATATTATATTTAAAAATAATCAATACAATTTTAATGTAAAAATTTATTATAAAAATACTTTTCTTATAGTACCTAACCTCCTCGTAATTATTTATTAGATATCATTTAATAGTAAGGTTAATTTTGGGGAAATCGAGCTAATTAATTTTCTTCCATTACAGAATTTAATTGAACGTTAGTTCTCGTGTCCTGAGATAATTAATTATAAATATCGAACTTAAGTTAATTGTTTAGTTTAAAGTTGTAAGTCTAACTGCCTTTAGTAATACCTAGGTATACTTCATCTTCCATAACAGTATAATTTAAAAAACGTATTATTCACTTATCACTTTTATTAAACGACAGCCAATTTATACTCAAATATAAATTAATTTATTTCCTTTTATTGTTGTACTTAAAGGAGCTTATAATATAGAATGTTTTATATCATATTCAACTAGTTTCATAAATATATGCATATTTAAATGCAGCAAAATAATTATTGCAATAGCTATAATTCGTTAGGCATCAATTATTATTAAAAAACGTTTTATCAAAAATATTATTATTATTAATTATTCTATAATATAAACTCATTATTCATAATTAATAATTAATAACAATGACCATTTATTTTATTATTTTATATTTTACTCTAATTATTATTATTCATATAAATATATTTATGTTTATCAATTATTAATTTATAATACTCAATATAATAGATAACAAATAAATACAAAATTGTTTCAAAGTCGAGGTAAAAATTTCTAATAAATCCCAGAAATGATGAAGAATTTCATCCAGAATTTGAATTTATAGAAAATACTCAGAATAGATATTAGATTTTTATATCTTAAATAAATTGTTAAAATTCTCATTTAGATGTGATAAGGACATTCATACTGATGGGATCATTGCTAGAAGTAATACTCAAATAATCTAATGGTCTCCATCCTGTGTCTGGCTTAATTGGCGTCGTCTCAGGCTGTCGTAAGGTCTCTCTCATGTTGTTTTTACTAGTTTGTGTACCATGTACTATATTGGAGCTTTTTATAGAAACACCACTTAGAAAGAGGTTCACAAAGGGAGAGCCTAGTTCACATGGACATAAAATGATGCAAAGGTATATTGGCCATAGGTAGTACGTAAATACGGTTTTGAAATACTCATTTTTTTTTGTTCTCATTTGAAAAACCTACATGGCAATAATCATGTAAGTTTGAAGGAATTAGAACTAGGCGTTACATGAACGCTAGGTTTTTAAGTTATTTATTGTAGTAATTAAATTGTATTGATATGTACATAGTCGTGTTTAAAAGAGGAGCTCGTTAAATAACATGAAGACGTACATAGAGGACTTTTCCAAGATTAGGTTATTTGATAAATTGTTTATTTATCTATATTTAGTTTTCTGAGCGTCATACTTATCCGGTGGATTAGCCCGGATGCTCATTAACGGTAATTCGGATAGAAAATTTATTCAGCTCATTTTCTTAGAATTAATTGATATCTCATACTACTATACTGTTCGTTAGTGATATATCTTTGGTTTCGGTTAGAGGTTTATAATTGCTCCACTGAGATGTCTGCACTTTTAGTAGTTTATTCTGTGAGGTCGTAATCACCTATACACTCAGTATAGTATTCATACTTAATATATGAGTGGATTGGAGGACTGTACTTGATTCATACATGTTGATATTGTATTTGGTATGCATGCTGATCTCTAGTCGTCGGAGATGGAGGCGTTTGGGTCTGGTGCACGATCAAAGCTCTGGAACTTCTTTGTCCTGGGCGAAAGCAGGTTTGTGGAAAGATACAAGGGGAGTGATAAATGTAGAGGGACGTGGGACTATACCGGAGAACTGCCAACGGATCTCAAGAGAAAAAATTATGGAAAGAGATGTAAGTAAATGCTGTTCAAGAAAGAGGTTTCCAGAAGACGCCTAGTGGGATGCTCATTTTGGCTGGGATATACTGGTTTACGTCGGAGGGTGGGATATTTAGCTGTTGAAGGGGCCACTTCTATTTGATTGGTTATTCTAGGCAAAAACGGGACGATGGGTCTTATGGGCAACAGATAAAAATAATATATATTATTACAAAACGCAGGAGCAAATTTGAACAACTTTATTTTATCAATTTCTCTTCTAAATTGGGAATTTATCTGGGCTTCAACTATTCCATTTGTATATCAGCCATATTATCCTCAATCTTGGACGGGGCAAAATATTGCAACAAAATACATAGGATTTTATATATTTTTAATAGGTTTAGAAGTGGCGGCGAGCATTGTTAAACTCGATCTCTAAGTCGACACCTAATGTCAAATCTATATCAAGTTCGTTTGAGGTTTATTGAGGGGTTTTAAAAACAACTTACAAATTTGGATCACGTCTTCAATACAAATTACAGAAAGCACGCTCATTCCTGAGTGAGAGAATATGAGCAACTGGACGAACTAGGTTCAAAAATTAGTTTGCCTCTTTCTGTATCAGCAACCACATATCTTGGGTCTTACATAACACATATATGCAATGTAGTATCATCATATTTGCTACGCAACAAATACTGTTTAATGATGGATAGCAATAGATAATAATCTGCAGTATCATTACGTGGAGTATTCAGATTTGTCTCTGATTGTAAGCAATCGAATTCGAAAAATTAAAAAGCTTCTGTAGAAGTATGCACTACGACACGGATGCCACCGTGGACCACTACTGAAGATTTTCTTCTTGCTATCAGTTTTTCTAGGCGACAGGGCTTAAGCACCCGGTCTACATTACTTTTTTTTTTTTTTTGGCTTGAAAGCAGAGCCTGTGCTTCCTGTCGGACGCCGATTGAAAGTATTCTTTATTGGCGGTCCGGCTCTCGGAGAGGACACAGCACGCATTCTTACTGGAAGAGCTCATGAAAAGAGCGCGAAACGAGTCTCTCTGATTTGCAGCTGGGCTCAAATAAGGGAAGATTATAATGCATGCTCAGTTCCACTTTTGACAACGGGATAGACATAATCGCTCTCGCCTTGGGCACGATGAGTGCTATCTAATCTAAGTAAGACTCTTGTCGCAATCAGAACCATCTGGCATCACACTAAATAATAATAGATAATATAGGGGTCCTAGAAGAGGGGCGTCTCACGGAATACAGCACGGTTCGGGACATAGGAGGCGTTGAATATAATAGCTAAATTAAGTTGAGTCAGGGTAGAGGGCAGAAACAGTAAGCTGTAAGGCGCGAGAACCTGCTGTGCTATGGGGTATTGCAGATAATTATTATGACTAAATGTATGGTAGTGCATATTAAGATTGTGCATAGCGTTTCAATAATATATATTATGGGTCAGAATAATTATGACATCTAAGTATGAAAATTAATATGGGACTTATAGTGTATATAGAAAGGCGTGTTATAATAGAGGAGGAGTAGAAGGCATAATATTTAGAGTTCAGTTAAGACCATATTATGTATTATACGTTACTATATATAATATTAGTGAATTATAAGTTACTATATAGAGAGATGTAGTGAAACATATTCGTAAGTAGGTTGAATATATATATATATTATATATATATATATATAGTATAATATATACTAGTATATATATATTATATATATAAGCTGTACCTAACACAACATAACCAAAACTAACCTAGAAAAACCGCACTTATAACAAAACCTAACCTAACCTAATAAAAATTAACTTGAAAAATATATAATGTACTAAACTAATTGAAGAACAACGTCCTCGTAGCATATGACGAAAAGACATCTTATTTATTTTTATTTCCACTGTGTATTTCAAATTTTTCCTTTATGTAACGTTGATGAAAGTTTCTGTGGAGGGAAAGGTTTTGATCTCCCAGAACTCGATGCACTATTATTATACGCTCAAATGCTCACATGAATAGTAGATTTTCAAACATACACTGAAAATTTGGGTATGATAGATTCATATTAAGTTCAAATAATTCCTGTGAATAATCTCACAAATCATAGAAATTGGACTGAAATAAGCTGATCTAAATACTATTTTATATCGAAACTTCTTCCTAGCTCAAATATTTTCACTTTTCATATTAAAAGTCGCTCGTCACATTATGGATTCCAAAAACATCCGTAATAAGCAGTCATTGTAAAAAAAATATATAAAAAAAGAAAAATGGGAGAATGAAAATGAGCTAATCAGAATAAACGAGTTAGAAGAAGAAGAAGAAGAAGAAGAAGAAGAAGAAGAAGAAGAAGAAGAAGAAGAAGAAGAAGAAGAAGAAGAATATAGCATTGTTTCAAATTTTGTTTATATAGGCCATAGGGTATAGGGTCCAGGACTAAATCCCGCTTCCAGATCCTAGGTAGCAATTACCTAGAGTAGATCCACTCTTTGAACAGGCCTATGCCCGTGAGGTGTGAACTTAATATTATATATATATAAGTATATAAATTAATATTTATATTATATATATATATATTATATATTATATATATTATATATTATATATATTATATATATATATAATATATATAATATAAAAATATATATATATATATATAGATAATATTATATATAAGCCTTGAAAGAATTTAGTAAAATTTCAGAAAGGTCTCTTTATTTACTGGGTACAAAATTTTTGTTACAATTTAATATATTTCAAAATTTAAATAATAATAATAATAATAATAATAATAATAATAATAATAATAATAATAATAATAATAATAATAATAATAATAATAATAATAATAATAATAATAATAATAAATAATAATAATAATATATAATAATACATAATAATAATATATAATAATAATAATAATCAATATAATATATATAATAATAATAATAATATATTTTAAATAATATAATATTAAAAATACTAAATCTAATATTATATTAATAATATAATAATAATAATAGAAATAGAAATAATAATAATAAAATAATAATAATAATAATAGTACTAGTAGTAGCATAGTAGGAGTGGTATTTTTCACATTATTTATTATTCTCTTTCTTCTTGATCGTAAATTTGTGAATCCGAGTTCACTCAATTCGCCTCTTTCTTTCGAAGACAAAAAAAAAAAAAAAAAAAAAAAAACCTGTTCAAAAATTTACGAAACGAAATTTTGCGTTTACCTAATAAGGATTTAGATCCAAATAGCCTTGTCTTTACTGATCTAGATAATAATAATAATAATAATAATAATAATAATAATAATAATAATAATAATATATAATATAATATAGATAATAATATAATAATATATAAATGAAGTAATTAATACTGGCAAGAATATATAATAATAATAATAATAATAATAATAATAATAATAATAATAATAATAATAATAATAATAATAATAATAATAATAATAATAATAATAATAATAGCTTCAACATTCCCAAATTCTAGGGAAAGTTATCGTAATAACTGGAAATTATTATTATTATTATTATTATTATTATTATTATTATTATTATTATTTATTATTATCTTATTATTAATTATTATTATTGATTATCTATTATTATATTATTATTGTTTAATTATTATTGTGATTATTATTATTATTATTTATTAATTATTATTATTATTATTATTATTATTTTATTCATTATTATTATTATTATATTATTATTATTATTATTATTAGTCTCTTAACGAATTCAGTTATTATTATTATTATTATTTATTATCTAAAATTTAAAATTTTATTATTATTATATTATTATTATTATTATTATTATTATTATTATTATTATTTTTTTTCTCATTTCTCTTTTCAAGTCATTCAAAACATTCAACAACCTTACAGGGGTATATTATTATTATTATTATTATTATTATTATTATTATTATTATTATTATTATTATTATTATTATTATTATTATTATTATTATTATTATTATTATTATTTATAATAATAACAAAAATAATAATAATAATAATAGCAATAATAATAATAATATAATAATAATATAATAATAATAATGAATAATATAATATAATAATAATATAATATAATAATTAATATAATTAATATCAATAACATAATAATAATAGATAATTAAGAATAATAATAATAATAATAATGAATATATTAATCGTAGTAGTAGTAGTAGTAGTAGTAATAGTAGTAGTAGTAGTAGTAGTAGTAGTAGTAGTAGTAGTAGTAGTAGTAGTAGTAGTTTTTGTCGTTATGGTAGTAGTAATAGGAAAAATTCATGAACCCTTTTTAAGTAATTTATATGTAATTCACGTTTTCTTACATTTTATTCCATTCCACTTCGCCGCTTTATAATGCTAGACAATTTTTTAACACGGTTTTATATATATATATAAAGTATATATATATATATATATATATATCATATAATATATTATATATTGATATATATATTAGTATATATATATATATATTATATAATATATATATATATATATATTATTATATTATATATTATACTTCGCATATTATAATTTATAATTATAATATATAATATATAGCTATATATATAGTAATATTATACTATAGATATATATATTAGTATATATAATATTTATATATATATTATGTATATATAATTATAATATATATATATATTCTTAATTACAGTATATATATATATATATTATATATATATATATATAATATTATATTATATATATATATATATATAGTATATATAATATATATATATATATATTATTATATATATATATATAGGGTGCCTCCAAAATTAGCCCCCATTCACCCAACCCCATCACCACTTGGAAGTTGACGGCCTCCAGTAGTGGGGTTGGTGCGGTCACGAAATTGCCGACCTGTTTTGATGCACAGTTTTCTTTCTTTGATAATTTCTATAAGCTTCGTGATTTTAAATCTAATTTCCACTTTGTTGAACATCACCTCTCCTCTCCACATTAGTTGAACATCACCTCTCCTCCTCCAAGTTGAACAAAATCCCTCCTCCAACGTTGAACATCACCTCTCCTCCTCCAAAGTTGAACATCACCTGTCCTCCTCCAAAGTTGAATATCACCTGTCCTCCTCCAACGTTGAACATCACCTCTCCTCCTCCAAACATCCTCTCTTATTCTTTAACCGAAACTCAGGTATCTGAGTGCTCTGTGAGCAAATCCTTCGTTGTTGACTCTTACTGTCTCTATACTCAATTTTCAGTCAGAGGTGGTTGTTGTGCTTATGTGTGCAGTGATGATATTTGTTCTCCTGTCTCTGATTTGGAGTCTTCCGAATTATTCTATCTTATGGTTCAAGTTATCCTGTCAATCTACAACTAAATGTATCTGTTTTGTATATCTGTCTCCCAACTCGACTGACGGTCTTAAATTCTTCGACTTCTTAAATTGCAAATTTAGAACACATTTTCTCTTCTTCATCTTTCTCAAAAATCATCATTCATGGTGATTTTGACCTTCACCACCTCCAATGTTTTTCCTCTAATTTTCAAGATACATTTGCTGAACTTGCCAACCACTTTTCTATCCAGAATGGCTTCGAGCAGTTGTTGCAGCTCCCCTCCCGTATCCCTGATTGTCTTGGAGATCAATATTCTAGACCTTTTTCTAGTCCTTCTCCTTATTCTGTTAAATTGTTTTCTCCTCTGGGTTCCTCTGATCACTTTTTTATCGCTGTTTCCTGTTATATCTCTTCTAGTCTTCTGCAGGAAATACCCCGGCCTTAGACAAGGAAATGATTTTGGTACTTCGGTGCTGCTAACTCTACTTGTTCTCGTGCTATTAGCCATATGGACGCTGCCTTCATTAGTTACCGTCGTTTTTCCACGATACTTACCAGAATTCATCGAGGTGCCTCTCAACTTATATTTCATCCCGAAATCATGGAAAATCTATTCTCCGTCAAACTAAAAACTCTTTTCTCCGTAGAAAATGCAATAATCTTACTGGTTTCTCTTCATCACGTACTCTCTGACATGTAATTTTCGCCAAAAAATGTTATCTCTAACTTTGCGTTCTTCTCTTTCCCTCCTCTAGTATCTTCCGACGCCACAACTGCCGTTTAATCTTCCGCAAAGGTTGAACTCTTTGCACAAACCTTTGCTTCTAATCCCACGTTAGACGATTCCGGAGCTTTTCCTCCTTCCCCACCTTCCTCCAACTCATTCATGCTTAATATTATAATTTCTTCCAAAGATGTTATTGTTATTTATGCACGCCCTCCCGCCGGCCTCTGAGCTTAACATACCATCAAGTGGCTTACGGTCCCTGATGGTATCGCCTCCTGTGGTTCTCAAACTTGATGCTTCCCAGCTTGCACCCTACCTTGAGTAGATCTATTCCGTTTCTGTCTTTTTATTTCTACCGACACTTTCTGGAAACGTGTTCTCATTTAGCTTTTGTTGAAAAGAGGGGACCCCTCCTCTCAACACTCCAGTTATCGTTCTATCGGTTTAACTCTTGTTCTTTCTAAGGTTTTTGAATCTATTCCCTAGAAGGAAAATTTGGAATCACTTCAATTCTTCTGATATTATCTCTGATCGTAAGTATGGCTTTCGTAAGAAGCATGTGGTTCTGATCTTCTTTCTGGTACATAGTCCTCTGCCCTTTGGCATTTTAGTTAATCTCTTGCTGTAGTGCTAGACTCGTCGAATTCCTTTGATAGAGTCTGGCAACAAAATTTTGATTTCTAAACTTTCCTCTTTCTGTAACTGTCATTCTCTCTCTCTGTGTCCTTCTCTCTGATTTTGTTCCCGGCTGTACTATAGCTCAATCGGTAGAGCGACAGAGTCGCATGGCAAAGGTCCCGGGTTCGATCCCTAGTTCGCGTCCTAGGTAGAAATTACCTAGAGAAGTTCATCTCCTAGAATTGGGCCATGCCCGTGAGGTGTGAACTTATAAAAAACATTGTAGATAGCCAATGTTCATTCTTTAAATCTATAAATAGCGATGTTACTCCAATTCTCTTTCTGATTTTCATTAATGGTCTTCTCTCTGTTACCTTCATCATTAATCCACTTCTATGCAAGGGGGCTACACCCTTCATTACTACTTTAATTTTGATAGACGTCACTCTCAACAATAATTGACTCACTCTAGAAAGGCTGCCACGGAGCAGATAACCTCTGATCGTTCTCGAATTTGTAATTGGGGCGTTGATAACGTTTTTTTTCAATCCCCAAAAATACTTCCTCCATTTTTCAACTCAACATAATTTTCCACAGTTCATTAAAAATCAGTTTGATGCATCGTGATACAGAGGAAGCATCTATTATAGTTTATTACATAAGTTTGGTAAAGAAGATAAAAAGTGGCAAATGTTTTATATATTTTATAAAATTACAGATTATATAAATTTTACATAAAATTTATAGCTTTTATATAAAGAAGTGTTTCTTGTTATGCTTATTATATTTTATTTATAGTAGTTATATAATATTCCTATGCGAAATATATATATATATATATATATATATATATATATATATATATATATATATATATATATATATATATATATATATTATATATATAAAATATATATATATATATATATATATATATATATATATATATATATATATATATATATATATATATATATATATATATATATATATATATATATATTATATATATATTTTTATAATATATATATATATATATATATATATTTATATATATATTAATATATAATATATAAAGTTTGTATATTATTGTAACATAGCAGTATATTTGATATTAAAATTTGTATGTAAGTGATTAAGTAGTTAGGAATTATATTAGAAATGTCATAGTTGATAACGTTTTCAATTTTGTAGCTTTTTATTATATTTGCTTGTACAAAAAAAAAACACATTTATAATTAAATAAATTGAAACGGTATTTCATAGTTCCATCATAAATAAGAAAAACGATGGCAACTCAGGTCAGAAGACTGTGAATAAGTGTTTGCGGCAGTGGTTAGGAGGAGGGGTATGCCTGTGTTATTAAATGATTTGGTAATTTAATGATTAATTTACTGCTATATTTTATGTAATAGCACCAAAAGAATTAATATTAAAAATGAAGAACAAGGCATAAATTATTTTTATATATATTTGTGCTTAAAAGAAAGCGATATAAAATAAAAAAATGCAAAATAAAAGAATAAATAATTATATAATATAAATTAAGTTAATATTTAAAAAGAAAACGATATTTACCACTGCCAAAGGACTGTAATTGCATGATTTGTAGGAGGGAGGGGAGGATTGGGTTTGGGGTATGCCTACATGATTAAGTGATTAAGTGATTTTTACGTCATAAACATTAATTAAAGTTTATAAAAACCAAAATTTTATAATTTTTAAAATTAAAAGCATAAAAAATAAAAGGAACAATAAAAATAAAAATAGAAGCAAAAATTTATAATTAAAATTAAAAAATAATTTTTTTTAGAAAATAAAAACAAAAATAAATATAAAATCAAAAAATAAAATAGATAAATAATATTAAAACAAAAATGAAAAAAAAATTAAATATGTAAAAATAAATGAAAAAGTTTGTATTTAAAAAGGAAAACCGAATATAAACTTATAAAATATGATAGTCACTCCTAGAAAAATAAAATAAATAAAGTTTGTGGTGAAACGAAAACTGTGAATGAAATTTATAATTTATAAAAGTAACAATTTGAAAAGGTAATTATATCATTTACGTCACTGCTTAAAAAGAAAACGATTTACAAAAAAAAACTTCTATAAAAATCACAGCATATAAAGAAATATAAATTAAGCAAGCGAATTGAAAAAAGGGATATAAATTAAATTAAACGTTTATAAATGTACTCGCATTTAAAATCATGATCAAGCATTGTGGTTACGTGTAATACAAATAATTATCTTATGTTATGCAGCTTATTACGTCATCATATGACATTTTCGCACATAACAAAACAAGTTAGGTATATTTAACACGTGTTTATCATAATATTTTGTGTCTCATGGTTAAAAAGTGTGGGAACGTGTAACTCAAAAAAAAAAGTATTGGATGGATTCAAAGTACGGGTGTATTTTACTAAAAAGGTTTTTGAATGTTAAAGAAGGTCTATAACATTATAGGAATATGTAAAAGAAAACATCATGGGGTGTTAAAGAGAGTCTTTGAAGATATGAAGTTATGAAAACATGGAGTTGAAAAGATTATAAAGAATGTTGAAGAGGGGCATTGCCACTGTGAAGTTAAAGGTCTTTGGGCTTTTATAATAATTAATAAGGTTCTGGGATCATTATAATTAATAAGGTTCCAGTCTTTTGAATTAGTAAGTTTAGGAGTCATTATAACTTTTAAGGTTTTGGGTCGTCATAATTAATGAAGTCTCGGGGTCATTATAATTAATAAGTTCTTGGGACCGTTATATCTTCCAAGGTTTTGGGTAGTTATAATTAATAAGGTTTAATGTCATTATAATCAATAATGTCAATGGTCGTTATAATTATTAAAGTCTTGGATTGATAATAAAAGTTTATTTTGATTGAAAATAATTAATAATGTTCGGTTTCACTATAATAAATAAGGTTCGTATATCGATATAATTAATATGGCCTTCTGACCGTTATATTTAATGAAACTTGGTGTGATAAAACAGATTATATATAATCTTGATCAACTTAAAAAGACATGTTTGTTAAATTCGATATTAACAGATAAATGGAGAAATTGTTTCAATATCTTCTCTATATTATAATTCATTTTATTTAATCATATTGTAACATAATTTTTTAAAATATAATAATTGATTTTGTAAAATTATAGTTTTTCTTTACAACGATTCGACTTTAATTCATGTAGTGTATGCTGTCTTTATTTCATAATGTATTTTTTTTTAAATAGTGCATCTTTGTTAGAGTTTTATATTTTAAACATTTATATGTAAGTAGTTATGCAGTAGATAATTTATGTAATAAATGCGGTTAAAAGGTAAAAAAGCTTCATTTATTTTCCGCTTCGCTATGATATTTCCTTGAACGAAAAACGAATTTGAAATCAAATGGTATGATTAACGTAATTAAACTTACAATGATTATGTAATACAATAAATAGAGGTATAAACAAAAAAAATAGTTTCATGTTATAGAAAGGGTTGTTTTTTTGTTTATGTGATTTAATGATTAAGTGATTTATATGCATGAAAATCTGATCCAAGTAGTGTGAATAAGTGTTTGTGTAGGGTTATGTTGGTGGGTGTCATGCCTATGTAGTTAAGAGTGATGCAATAATTTATGATCAAGTGTTTTTTTTCGTAATAAGACCATGAAAGTTTAAAAAATAATCCAAAAATTTAATAGTATTTTAAAATAAAACCATTACATAATATTTAAAACGGATAATAATGAAATGCCCAAATGTACTCTAACTATATTTTAAAAAAATAAAGAAAAAGCAAAATTTAGTAATATTTTAAAATAAACACAAAAAATAAAATTAAAACGAATAAACAAAATATTTAAAAATGAAAAGTTGAAAGAAAGAATTTGTACTTAAAAAGAAACGGTTATATAAACATTATGCAAATTATGTATGATTGGAAATAATTGAAAATTAGAAAAAAAATTAACCGGGAAAAGAAAACAACGTTTTGAAAAAACTTAAAAAAAAAGTTTTTCATAAACATGCTAATAAAACGGGATACAATATTCTTATGGAATAAGTTTATACGTCAAGAAAATGAAGGTCATCCAGATAACAAAACGGGTTCAGTCATGTACCTACTTGTTTTTAAAATTAGGTGTAGGCGCTTCTCGCCCTTCGCCGGTTCTGCGGGGCACGTTCGTGCCACTTCCAAATACGGGTCGAAAAGATCCCATTATAACCTCTAGATGCACCATAATAATTAAAATAATAATTAATAATAATAATAATAATATAATAATAATAATAATAATAATAATAATAATAATAATAATAAATAATAATAATAATAATAATAATAATAATAATAATAATAATAATAATTTTAGAGGCTGGAAGAGTGTTAAGCGTAAAAGATGATCCAATATGCAGGTCAGTGGGAAATTCTGATGTTATGGTAACCAATGTAATTATTCACACCGTCACTAATAGTACTCTAACAACTACTGTTAATTATAATAAGCATTGGGCGTAGCATAGGAAAGACATTTTCGTTGTCATGGAAACAGTATATATATATATATATATATATATTATATATATATATATATAATATATTATATATATATATATATATATATATATATATATGTATATAATATATATATATATATATATATATATAATAAATATATATATATATATATATATATATATATATTTATATTATATTATATATATATATATTATTATATATATATATATTTATATATATAATATATATATATAAATATATATATATAGTATATATATATATATATATATATATAATATTATAATATATATTATATATATATATACTACTATATATATAGTATATATATATATATATATATATATTAAAAGTTACTTAACGCCCATACGCCTAATTAAGGAGGGGGAACATTCTCTAGGTAATTTCTACTATGATCGCAGACTAGGGTACAAAACCCGGCCCTTGCCCATAACGACTCTCGCTCTAACGGATTGAGCCACGGTATATATATATATATAGTATATATAATATATATATATATATATTATATATACAATATACTATATTATATATATATATATAATATATATATATATATATATATATTATATATATATTATAGTATTATATATATAATATATATATATATATATATATATATATATAGTATATATATATTATATATTATATATATATATATATATATATATATATAATATATATATATATATATCTGTTTGGGGAAATTAAAGGATTTCCATAACGTACGTTCTGCGTGTCGTACGGTGGCGACAAATGAAAGTGGTAGCTGAGGAGATGTTTCGCTACCAACCTATGGTTATGCGCCTTGGAATATTCATGCATGCTTCTGACACTGATTGTGATCGCCGTAAACAGCTCGGCGAACCTGTATGAACGTACAGCAACATTGATATTGGGAAATAACATGGGGAGAAAACGGAGATAGAAGAGAGTGATGGATTCTATTGTAAGAAGGGGTAGATTTAAATTTTCTTCCTGTGTTTGAACAAAGATGAAAGAAATGGTGGTGAGACGAGTTGTGTGGGGTAAATGGTGTGTGTGTGTGTGTGTGTGTGGTGTGTGCTTTAATGGGAGGGAATGAGGAATGGGGGGAGAAGGAGTTGGTGATTTGTGGACAGAACTGTTTTATTTGTGAGGACTAGAATACCCATGGTTAAATTTAGTTTAAATGTTAAGGTAATATGTGATTGAGGATATTATCTTATCTGAGATGATGAGGAGAGTGAGATTTTTGGAAGAAGCCATCTGAAATGAGGGGTTTGGACTGGGTGAAGCTGGGAACTTCGAAAGAATAACTGTGTTGGTCGCTTGATCTTGATAGTGTGATTCTTAAAAAAGGATGGAATATCAGGTGCCTTTGGGTTTATGCGAGAGAATTGAGAATTGGTCAGGAAGGATGACGATTCTTTGAGGAGGAGAGATATGTGCATAAGTGGTACATTCATTGAACATAAGACTATCCTACATACTAGAGTTGGTTTTGGCAAGGGATGGTGTAAAGGAAAAGTATAACTGATTGTATGTTTGTAAAGGAGATGCTAAAAGTACGTGATGGATGTTAAATCAGTATTGTGATATGGGGATCGAAATATCAGACTTATCATGTGCGTTGTTGTATGCCAAGATTAGGTTAGTTGGGCATGGAATAGAGAGGAATGTAAAAAGAAAGGAAGTGGAATGAGTGAGATATAACTGGACAGAGCTTGTAAGGAAAAAGTATGTGAAGAGCTTGCAAAGTGTTAGTTGAAATGTGAAAACAAGATGAATATTAAAGCAACATCTGGAAAGCCAACATAAAAGGAAACATTTGTCAGTAGTGAAAGAGAAGTACGTGGGTGTGCTAAAGAAATAAGTAAAAATGTTAACAATAAATGGTAGAATAAGAAGGTGATTCAACCGGTAACATATAAAGATGTATGGTTTGAATGTGTTAAAAGCCAAATGAAATAAGGTTTCGGAAGGAAAGTGGTATATTAATAGGAGGGAGGGAAAAGAGAACCAAAAGTTGTGTGCTGCATCATACGACAAAACAAAGGAGGTAAATGAATAGTTGGAAGGAGGATGAATGACGACCTACAAAGGAATAGGAACCTGTTCTAGATGGAAGTACGAAAGGTTAAGTAAGAGAGTAATGAAAATCTTCAAGGAATAATGAAAAGGGATTGTGCTTTTGTGACTAACGGGACGGACGTGAGGAGAGTGTGTTAGTAACATTTCTAAAATCTGCATAACATTGACAATGATGAAGAGGTGATAGTGAAGGGCTTGATAGTCTAAGAAATAGCAGGCATTCTGTGAATGAAGTAATTAAATAAGAGGAAGTAATAGGAAGAGTGAGAAAGTTAAAGAAGGATAAATCTGCAGGTATAGATGGAATTACTGGTGAAATCATCAAGACTGGAGGTGAAATTGTGATTGACTAGGTATAGAAGTTGTGTAACAAAACGTTTGTGTAGAGTGTAGAGTGTAGAGTGTAGTTCCTCAGGACTGGAGGAGAGCAGTGATAGTACCTTCATTTAAGGTTAAGGATAGCCCTGGTTATCGTACGCTGATGATTTGGTTTTGTGTAGTGAATTTGAAATAAGTTGAGAAGATTGTGAAAAGGAATGATTTGCAAGTAAATGTATATAAGAACAATGTGATAGTGATGAAGGAGGGGAGTTCGCCGTGTGAAATCATTTTGGATGGTAAGCAACTGAAACATGTATGGGAGTTTAAATATTTAGACTGCATTTTGGATGAAAAGAGAACGGGTGATGCTGATTGTAGCAGGAAAGCTGTGAGTGATAGGAAGGTGGTTGGTGCAATTAGACCCATGTTGAATGGAAAGGGACTGAGTCTTGAGTGTGCTAGGGTTATGCTTGAGGGTATGTTATTACCAGTGTTAATGTATAGTAGTGAAACTATAATGTGCAGTATGAGTAATGAATCTAAGGTGCAGTCTCTTAAGGTGGTAATCGTAGGGACGTGTTACTTGTGAGAAGAATTGATAAAATGAATAATGAGAGGGTCAGGGAGTTATGTGGTGTGATGAAAAGAGCAATTGAGAGAACAAATAAGAGTGTATACAAGTATTTTGGTCATTTGGAAAAGAGGGATGGTAGTCGATTGGGTAAGCTGTTACATAATGGCGAGTATGTTGACAATCTACCTGCTGAGAGACCGAATTAAAAGTGGATTAAATCAGTAAAAGATTGTCTGATGGAAAGGAATGTGAATTTAGCAGAAGAGAGAAGAATGATACAGAATAGGAGTAAATGACTTTGTTTCTCGAGGAAGCATTGATATGGGTTTTTCAAAGGGGATAAACTTTGAGGCTGACGAGATACCACAGTGTGGTATGTCGAGGTGTGTGAAGCTCTAGAATTTCTTTGGGTACGACAGGCTCGTACTTAAAGGTTTAAGAGGAGGGTATGGATGGGGGGGGCTTTCTTTTTGACTTTCGACTTCTACTTAATTATTTTCCTTTCAACTCACCTCACCCCCAGTCTGTGAGGATCTCTGGAGAGGATGAAGATAATAATAATAATAATAATAATAATAATAATAATAATAATAATAATAATAATAATAATAATAATAATA
Source organism: Trachelipus rathkii (assembly GCA_015478945.1). Taxonomy (NCBI): domain Eukaryota; kingdom Metazoa; phylum Arthropoda; class Malacostraca; order Isopoda; family Trachelipodidae; genus Trachelipus; species Trachelipus rathkii. The sequence goes on along the minus strand of JABUQX010011206.1, from coordinate 30,666 downwards.
ATAATAATAATAATAATAATAATAATAATAATAAATGAATAATAAGAAAATAATAAATAATAATATAATATAATAATAATAATAATCATAATAATAATAATAATAATATAATAATAATAATAATAGATAACTCAATATAATAATTAATAATAATAATATAATATAATATAATAATAATATATAATAATAATAATAATAATAATAATATAATAATAATAATAATACATATTAATAATTAAATAATAATATAAAATAATAATAATAAATAATAATGTCTTAGCGATGGACCAAATTTGCCTGGCCATAATTTGTTTAAAAGTTGGTTACGAATATAAAATTATATACATATATATATATATATATATATATATATACATAATATCACATATAATCTATCACTACATTATATATATATATAATATATATATATATATAGTATATATATATATATTATTATATATATATATATATATTATATATTATATATATATATATATAATATATAATGTAGTATATATATATACTATCTATATATTTATTTATATAATAATATATATATATATATATATATATTATATAATTATATATATTAATATATATTATTATAATATAATACTATTATATTTATATGTTTTATATATATTATATATTATATATATAAGTATA
>JABUQX010011206.1:12500-15000 GCA_015478945.1 Trachelipus rathkii | reverse complement strand
TGTGGTTTTCGTAAGAAGCGCCATACTGGCAATCTTCTTTCTCTTCTCTCTTCTTTTTGATTCTTGATGTACTTCCCTTCGTCATTTCGTTGAATCTTTTGCTGTGGCGCTGGACATTATCTAAAACTTTCAATAGACTCTGGCACAAAACACCGCTATTCATAGTATCTATAAATAGCCCATCTTCTTTCCTATTGGTAAATCTGAGCATAGTCTTTTAACTTTAAATTTTAATGTCTTCTCTCCATCAGCCCTATCCTAACCTATGCGTATCTTCTGGCACTTTATTCGGGCAAATTGGAAGGCTTTACATTGCTTTTCGCTAGCTATCCCTGGAGTGATTGCTTAGACTCTGAAGACGCTCTGATCTTGATTTTCCTGGTGCTTTCAGGGCTAGATACAGTTCTAAACTTCCCTCTTTTAGTATCTATCCTTCTCTCTGATTTCCTTTCCGATCGTTCTCTCTGATTTCCTTTCCGGTCGTTCTCTCTGATTTCTTTCCGGTCGTCTCTGATTTCCTTTTCCGGTCGTTCTCTCTGATTTCCTTCCGGTCGTTCTCTCGAGTTCCTTTTCCGGTCGTTCCTCTGATTATTCCTTTCCGGTGGTCTCTCTGATTCCTTTCCCATCGTTCTCTCCTGATTTCCTTCCCGGTCTTCTCTCTGATTTCCTTTCCGTTCGTTCTCTTTTTCTGATTTCCGTCGTCTCTCTTGCATTTCACTTTCGGTCGTTCTCTCTGATTTCCTTTCAGGTCTTCTCTCTGATTTCCTTTCCGGTCTTTCCGCTCTGATTCCCCTTTCCTGCGTTTCTCTCTGATTCCTTTCCCTCGGCTCTCGATTCCTTTCCGGTCGTTTTTCTATTTCCCTTTCGATTCGTTCTCTCGATTTCCTTCCCGGTCTTCTCTCTGATTTCCTTCCGGTCGTTCTCTCTGATTTTTTTCCTTAGTTTTTTTCCCCCGGGGTTCCCGGGGTTTTTTCTCTTCTGATTCCTTTCCGGTTCGTTCTCTGCTGATTTCCTTTCCGGTCGTTCTCTCTGATTTCCTTTCCGGTCGTTCTCTCTGATTTCCTTTCCGGTCGTTCTCTCTGATTTCCTTTCTGGTCGTTCTCTCTGATTTCCTTTCCCATCGTTCTCTCTGATTTCCTTTCCGATCGTTCTCTCTGATTTCCTTTCCGGTCGTTCTCTCTGATTTCCTTTCCGGTCGTTCTCTCGGATTTCCTTTCCGATCGTTCAATAGTAATTGTTGTAAACGGCCATCGTTCATCCTTCAAAAGCAGTATTATTCCTTAGGGCTCTGCCCTATTTTCAGCGCTCTTTCCACTTTTCATTAATGACCTTCTCTCCTAATAACCTACTACTACTACTACTACTACTACTACTACTACTACTACTACTACTACTACTACTACTACTAATGACCTTCATCACCTATCCACCCCTATGACGACGATTTCACCATTCACTAAGAAACAAAATAATATTTTTGAGTTGTGTCACTATTAAAGGATTTTACATCCTTCCCAACAACAGTTAACTCACGCAAGGAGGGCGGCCTTGGACAAATTAATCTCTGATCTTTCTCGAATTTCTAATTGGGGCATTGAAAACAAGGTTTTTTTCTTCAAAGTCTCAAAAACTCAGTTCCTCTATCTCAAATTTTCGTCTGACCTTAATATTCTTGGTGTTTCTTTTTCTCTTGAGCTTAATTGAAAGGATCACATTACTTCTCATCCTAAATAAGCTTAGGAGAGTTTGGGTGTACTGAGGGCACCTTCAGAATTTCTTCACGAGGCCCTAGTTTCTTGCTCTTTAGAGTGGTGTCGTTCGCCCCTGTATGGAGTATGCGTCACACATCTGGGGTGGTTCCGTTCACGCAGCTCACCTTGAAAGGGTGGAGTGAAGGGCTAATCGATTTATTAGCTCTAATGCTCTTACTAAATCTCTCCAGTCAAATCCTACCATTTTGAATTTCTGTGTCACTCGCTTTATTCTATAGCTATTACAACGGACACTGATCTTTTGAACTCTTTAGTCGCATAACTCCTCCTATGAGAAGGGTTCGTGCAACACGCCTTATTACACAGTCTCATACTTTCTCAATCCAACTCCCTGATCTCAGACTTGACAGCTGTGCTCAATCTTATATGTATTCCACTGGTAAGGTCTGGAACACACTCTCTTTATAAATATATATTTTCCAACACACTTTCACACTTACAAACGCAGTGCCTCGGCGCATGTCGACTTTTAAATAGGATCTACTTCAAAAACTCCTCCCCCCCCCACCAGCTCTGGTGGAATTTGTTAGGCCTTTGGCATTTGCCCTTTACAGAAGGTATATTATATATATATATATATAATATAATTATATATATATATTATATATAATATATATAAATATATATATATATTATTATATTATATAAGATATATATATATATATATTATATAAAATATATATATTATATATTTAATATATTATATATATATATTATATCTATATAAT
>JABUQX010011206.1:5000-7500 GCA_015478945.1 Trachelipus rathkii | reverse complement strand
TTCTAATCCTTCGGAACTATACCCTCCATAAACGCCTTGCTACACAATTCCCACATCCAGCCAACCAAAGTCTCGCCTCCATTCTTGATCATTTCAGCGGTTATTCCATCCATTTCTGCAGATTTAACATTCATCAACGTTCTCACTCTACCTATCACCTCTTCCTATTAAGTACCTCATCCAAAAAATAACTATTCATTCTTAAAGCATCAAACCCTCACACATTCACTATCATCTCTTTATTACTGCTAATGTTATGCAGAATTTCGTATTGTTCCCTTCACACTTTCCTCACGTCTATTTTATCAGTCAAGAAAGTACCATCGACCTGAAGACTCTTTTTACTCCCTTTTTTAACCTTTTGTACTTCCTTGTAAGTTCCCATTCATCTTCCATTCAAACTTTTCATTTACCACCTTTTTTCCCCTATTTATTCAACTTTTAATTTTTCTTTTTTCCTCATATACTTTCATACACCTTTCTTTCGAGACTACTTCATTTATACTTCATTTCCACCACTGCGTCTCCCGCGTAACACAAGAGGTGCCTTGTTCTCTCATGAAAATTGTCGCTGCATATGGAACTTCCAGGCATCACTCGTTATGGTACTCCTTCTTTACCAGCCACAATCTGTTTTGTGAACTCCTTGCCTTCTTTTATTTTCCCCGCAATATTTAATCTCCCTCTATTTAAGTCCCGCGTCTGCGCCCACCTGAGGGAATTGCGTTAGACAAGGGTAGTGGTTTACTTTCCGATTTATTTTAATTTTTATTCTCTTTAGCTGTAATTTTTTATTATTATTAATTTATTTTTTTTTAGTGCCCCTCCTTTGAAAAAGGCAGTGCCCGTGAGTGGTCGGTATCATTGTAAATATATATATATATATATAGATATAATATATATATATATATATTTATATATATAATATATATATATATTATTTATATAATAAATAATATATATAATTATATATATATATATAATAATATTATACTGATATTCTCGATTATTGTGTGAATGATTTATATCCATATCGATTGCATAGATCCGAACACATTTTTATTGTAAAAGTCAAATTAAAAACTTTATTTAATTTTTATAGCTTCAACTAAAAATATTAAAAAAAAAACGTCCTAATTATTTATTTAAAACTGTGTAACCCTAATGTAACTTCAACTTAACCTAAACTCAACCTAACCAAACTATATACTATATATATAATAATATATTATATTATACATATATATTATTTTTATAAATATTTATATAAAATATAATATAATATATTAATATATATTATATATATTACGACAAAAACTTTCAACATGTTTCTGCTACTCGCTCATGTTGCACAATTTCCTGTTCAAAAAATTTAATTATTGTCAAAAAACTTTGACTCCTACATTCTTTCACATATAATAGAAGACCCATTATATATAGTATATATATATATATAAATATATATATATATACTAAATATATATTTATATATAATATATATTTATATTATTAAAGACATGATATATATATATATAATATATATATATATATATATAATATATTATTATATATATATATATATATATATATATATAAATATATTATATAATATATATAAATAATTATAATATAATTATATATATAAATTTCTGCCGAAGACTCTGGCCGAAGACTCTGGCCGAAGACTTGGCCTCAGACCCTTTCCGAGGAAAAATTTTTATAGTTGGAGAACCGGCCACCGGCCAAAATCACTCTCCAGTGCGTCCTATATGATATATATTTAATATATATATATATAATATATATATATATATATATATATATATAATATAATATTATATAATATTATATATATAATATATATATACTATATAAATTATATATAGTGTTTTATATATATATATATATTATATAATATATATAATATATATAATATATAGATAAAATATAATTATATTAACTTCACTCCTACCTACTCACTTATTACTTATATATATATATATATATATATATATATATATATATATATATATTTATATAATCAACCTGAGACTCTCCTACACCGAATACGATGCTAAAATGTATCAATAACAACATAATGAAATCATTTCATTGGATAAATGAGCATTTCAACGAATAATCCTTCCTCCTTCACTGCAATCATAACACTAAATTAAAAATGATTTATTTCTAATATTTATTTACCGCAAAGTAAAAGGTTTCTCACTATTTTATGCTGAATTTTATCTTTCTAACTTCTAAAATTTAGTTGCTGACATGAAATTACTGTTACATGGCTTTATTATTATTATTATTATTATTATATTATTATTATTATTATTATTATTATTATTATTATTATTATTATTATTATTATTATTATTATTATTATTATTATTATTATTATTATTATTATTATTATTATTATTATTATTATTATTATTATTATTATTATTATTATTATTATTATTATTATTATCATTTATTTATATGACTAAAT
>JABUQX010011205.1:12500-28494 GCA_015478945.1 Trachelipus rathkii | reverse complement strand
TGGCTCAAGAATTCAATTCCTTCTAACGTTTAATGTTTCCAACTCATAACTTATTCATTAATCTCGCCTAAAGGGCGGAGTTGTGTGCCATATGTAACAATCTAACTCCTGTACCACACTCTCAGTGGAATCTCGGAATCTCTAACTTCGCATGTTCTGTGGCTCTAAAATCATTTCTTCCTATCTACTACAACTATTCTTCATGCTACTGCTACTGTTCTCTTAAATTAGAACAGGATTTTTCCTCTTTCTCTTGAATATTCTTACTTTAACTTCTCACGACGACTGTTATATCTTCTCATCCAAATATTAAGGTCCTCTATCTTAGGGGATTTCAATGTAACAACTTGAAGTGGATTGGTTACCTCTCTACTGATTATAGGTGGGAGAAGAGGCCAAAATCAATTCAGCATATCTCAACGCATCTAGAGCAAACTAATCAAAGAACCTACACACATCGGATACATCCAACCAATTCTTGAAACACTTACCTATGTTTCGACCACTATTCCTTCTCTCGAACTAAATATCACCATTTCTCGCTCCTCTAATTGGATAAATTTGACACAACCTTTATACTCGCTTAATTTCAAATTACTCTTCTCTCCAACAGCTCCATCCTGCCCTATGCTTTTTTCGGGGAACACTCTTGAACGGGCTGAGGGGGCTTGCGTCGCTTACTTCGCTAACATAATAAATCTGGAATGACTTGCTTTACTCTGATGACGCTTCGGCTTCTGCCACATTAAGGTGGGAGCTTAATCGTTGTGACGGATGAGCAGGTTCATTCCTTTCTTTGACTAATCTTTCTCCCTCATAATCCATGATTCGTCGTGCTTTGTTCTCTGGCCATTCAGGCTAGAGACGCGCGTCATATCGGAGTGGAAAAAAATTATCTACGTCTTCCTTATCCCTCTCGCTAATTTTCATTCAGCTAGAAAATCGTTGCAGGGATACTCTTCGACTGAGCAAAGCGGGCTTCATCAAACGAAATGAGCTAACCTCCTTAGTTCTCCTACTGACAATCTTCTGGCATCTTACCAAAAAGAATCACCCTAAAACTTTTGATAAATCTATCCTTTCCTCTCTTATTCGATCTGATGGATGGCTCTGTTGCTAACTCTCAACTGAAAAGACGCCAATCTCTTCGGCCTCCTTATTTTCCTCTAACTCAATTGGATGATTCTGGCATTCCTCCTCCTCCCCCATTCTCCTCTCAGGCATGTTCCTATGCCTTTGCCTGTTTGCATTACATTTGATCGGGTGCATGGCTCCTGAGATCTGATGAACGTTAGCGAAGGCGGGTGGCCGGATGGGCATCCTTCCCCGAGTTATTGAGGGAAATGTGGCTTACGTGCTGACCCGGCCCCTCGTTCAACTTCATACTTCTCTATGTCTCAATACTAGCACTTTTCCCTCAGTGTTGGAACACGCACATGGTCCAACCTATTCCGAAAAATGAAAGCCGCTCTGATCCTTCGTTAACTATCGCCCTATAGCTCTACTTGTATTCTAATCTAAGATCTTTGAAACACTTACTTAACTCTCACTTCTAATAGACCATCTGAATCTGCATTTTCTTCTTTCGATCACCAGTACAGGCTTTCGCGTATTCAAGGAATCTCTACTGGGATATACCTTCTATTTTAACCGATTTATGGTTTTCCGCTCTTAGGAACTATGGGGAGACTTGCGTGTGGCGCTGAACATATCCTCAAGCATTTGAGCCGGTAATGGCACGCGTCCACTTGCTCTCCCAAAGCTCCACCTCCTTTCTGGAGTTCCTCTTCTCTTTGCTTACTTATGTCATGCTTTCTTTCAAATCGCTCAAAAATCGGCTGTGTGATGAGCCGACTTTTTCTTTTTTTCTGTCAGATAGTGTGTGGTTCCTCAGGGTTCTGTCTTATTACCTACTTTATTCTTACTTTTACATTAATGATCTTTCTCACCTGCACATCTAACTCTATCACTCATATGCCGCATGACTCGACCCTTCACTCTTAAACTCATTTCAACTGCTCCTTCTATTTACTTCTAGAATTGCCTCTCGTCTTTAATCTTTCCGATTCTATTCTCGCTGATTCTGGATAGAATTTCCCGGTTGGGGGTGGTCGTCTTCAAACCTTGTGAAATTCAATTCTTTAAAAACTCAACTTCTTCAAATCTCCCTCTCTATTACAACACCTTAACTTTCCTATATCTTTCGACGGTTCCCTCGTTTCTTCTGTTGACAATATAAACATCCTTGACCTTAACATAATCAAAAAAAGTCTTGGAAACCTCACCAACGGTTGCTAGGGCGGCTTCAAAGAACTGGGAGTTCCTTTTAGACTGCGAGCTTTTTTCATCCTCTGTCTCAGTTACTCCACCTCTACAAGGGTCTCATCCGGCCCTGTATATAGTACTGTTCTCATATCTGGTGGGCTCTGGTTTCACCCGGCTTTTGGACAGGGTCGACGTCAACAGCCATAAGGTTATTAAACTGTCCTGTGCATTTTCATTTCACTTGACCTCATATACTATTATGCGGTGCGTTGGTTGGGCTGCTTTATCTCTTTTCTATAGGTACCACAGCGGCAGGTTTCGAGGGAACTTACCACTCGCGTTCTTACCACTTTTTTACGACGCTCTCGTAGAACAAGCGGTGCTGTGTCTGCGTACGGGTTTTGTGTGGATCTTGGTAATTCTAGGCTTGTTCGCTGCACTGTGCTCCTTCTTTCCTGCCACCTCTTTCTGTGGAATTCTCTTCCATCTTCTCGTGTTCCCTGACTGAATTAATCTCCCTCACTTTAAAAGCCTGGTCTGTGCTCATTCTCGCATTATTTGCGCTAGCGGATAGAAATTTATAGTGGGCACCCCTCCCTATAGGGTCTGCCGCTGCAGGGTGTGACAACTGTAATATAATATATATAATATATATTATATATATATTATATATTATTATATATATATAATATATATCTATATATATATATATATATACTATATATATAATATATATATATATATATATATATATATATATTATATTATATATATATATATTATATATATATATTATATAACATAATTATATATATACTTACTATATATATATATATAATTATATATATATATATATATATATATATATATATATATATAATATTTTCAAACCTCATAACAACTTAAAAAACCATTAAAACTTTAAAGTTAAGTTTTAGTGATTGATTATATAGTAACTTTTAACAAGATGGAGTAGCGGTAGTCAAAAATAGTTGAAATTAACTATTAATACTAAAGAATTAACACTAATTATTAATGGTGAAGAGTTAGCACTACTAGTAAATGTTTATGTAAAGTAGCTTTCTACAATGGAGAGTAATGGCGTTGAAAATAAGTTAATGCTAAAAGTTAATTATACTAGTTAATGCTAAGGTAAATAAATATGGGAGAGATGAGATATATGGAAGAAAATATTAGGAAATATATAGAAATCAAATATTATTATTATTTTTCTTTATTATTATTATTATTATTATTATTATTATTATTATTATTATTATTATTATTATTTTTATTATTACTTTAATTATAATTAAATATTATATTAATATATAGTACTATATTATATATATATATATAATATATATATATATAAAGTATATATATATAAATACTATAAAATATTTTTATATATATAAACAAACTTAAAAACATTAAAACTTGATATATAAGTTTTCAGTGATAGTGATTAATTATAGTAACTTTATTATTATTATTGATTATTTATATTATTAATTATAAATATTATTATTATATTATTATATTATTAATACATTATTATTATATATAATCATTATTATCTATTACTTATTATTAATTAATTATTATTTTATTATTTATTATATTATTATTATTCATATTATTCATTATTATTACTATTATTATATATCATTATTATTTTTTTCTAATTACTATTATTTTTATTATTACTACTTATTTTATTTATTTACTCATTATTAATTATTAATATATATATATTATTATATATTATTACTTTATTATTATTATTATTATTCATTATTATTACTTATTATTATTATTATTAATTATTATTATTATTATTATTATATTATATTATATTTTTTTTTTTTATTATATATATATATTTTATTATTATTAATTATTATTATATTACTTATTAATCTATATATTATTATTACAGTAGTAGTAGTAGTAGTAAGTAGTATAGTAATTATACATTATTATTATTATTATTATTATTATTATTATTTTTCATAGACACTTTTATAGTTTGAGACAGGGTTGTAAGAAATAGCTGACTAATAGATTAATCCTATGTTCCGACACCTTACAGCCGTTGCCGATACTCTATGTACTGATACTGTTACCGTTCGTACCGATACCGATTCCTGTCAGATTTTAAGTATTAAAAAAATAATGCAATTCCAAATTACAGTTCAGATTATGGAATTATTAGAAAGAATGGTGAATTTTTAAGTTACCAATACTATTTAATTATTATTATTATTATTATTATTATTATTTATTATTATTTTATTTATTTTATTAATTATTATTATTCTTATTATTACTTTATTATTATCACAATTATCATATTATTATTATTAATTTAATATTTTTATATTATTTATTATTGTTATTTTATTATTATTATTATTATTATTATATATATATTATTCCATTATTATTATTGATTATTTCTATTATATTATATATTATTTACATGTAATTATTATTATTATTATTGATATATCACATATAATATATATAATATTATATATATATATATATTATATATATAATAATATATAATATATATATATATACGTATATATAATATATATTATTATACATATATATATAAATAGTTTGATTTCGTTCAGATTCACAATCCAACCAAAAGATAACGGTTTACGATGGTTACTTTAGACTAACGAATATTTTCACATTGCTTTAAATAATAACAATGAAAATTTAAATATACAGTGTATGTATATATAAATATATATATATATACTATATTATATTATATATATACTATATATATTATATATATATTATATATATATATTATGTATTAAATATATATATATATATATACTATATATTATATATATACTTAATATATTTTATAAAATCATAATAATATATATTATACTATATATTTATATATATATATATATATAATAGTATATATAGTATATATATATATATAATATAATATATATATATATATGTATAATATATATCATATATAATAATATATATAACTATATAATATATTTATATTCATATATAATAATAATATATTATATAATATATATATATATATATATAATATATTATATATATATATATTTATATATATACTCGCATTTACACTGTAGTATATCAAAGGAGCGTCGTTTTCTTGTTTTGAATTTCTTAACTAACATAACAAATTACCAAAAATAGGCTAAACCTTCTTAGAGTCATGGGTGATAACTAATAACTAATCTAAATCAGTATTTTTAAATTGTACCAACAACTCGATATACCAGATATTTAGTTCATTGACTAATTACTGTCAATATATTATTCTTAAATTGTACTTTTAATTAATTGCTTGACCTGAACTTTGAAATGATTGCTTATGCAGCTTTATTCATAACTAAATTTGTATTTTAAGAGTTAGCTAACTTATCGTTTACTTGAAAATAATTACTTGTGTATTTGTATTTGTAAATAATCGAATGTATACTTAGAATCATTTCTAATTGATTGTATTCTTGAACTCATAAATAACTATAAAATAAATTTATAAGACGGTAATAGCTGAGATTAACGGATTCTAAAATATTCGATTTTTTAAAAAAATAAATCGATGTATTGATATTGGTATGAAGCAATATTTACTGTGCATACTTAACAAAACTTATAATACAGTGGTGGCTAAAATGAGGCTCGCGAACCGCATGTGGCTCTTGAGTCAATCTCGTGCGGCTCTTGAAACCAAGAGTATAAATAATACAGATTTTAAAAAGTATATATTAAATATATAATTAAATTGAAACTCTGCTCAGCGTTGACAACGCTTAACTTTTATAATGACCAGGCAACGTTGTTCACGCACCACTTTCTTGTGGACTTGGTAACACTGCACACACGCTAAGCTGTGTGTCGACATGGCATCGCTGTACATTCTGACGTTTGGCGTTATTTTCTAGGTTGATTACATTGTAATGTCTAATATGGTGGCAGCTGTCTAACCAGTTACGATCGACTTCCTTAAGAAGTTATTAAATATGAAGATGAGAATCGACGATTTTATTATACAGAGTGTGAGTATATTAAAATAAGCGGTAAGCCAATGTGTCTTTTGTGACAAAGGCCAGAAATCTAAAAGGCCATCATGACACTAACCACAGTGGTTTCAGTAAAGATTTTAATGTTGGCTCTCAGTTAAGGAAAACAAAATTAAAATCATTAAAGGAAAAATTTCATGGTCAGAGTAGGGCTATGTCAATGTTTACCAAGGAAGCAAATTTGACAACCAAAGCTGGCTTCGTCTTGGCTTTTAATATTGCAAAAGCAAAGAAGCCTTACACAGAGGAGGAGTATATTAAGAGGAATATGGCACAAGTTATTTCTATTTTAGAACCCGAAAATAAGAAACTACAAAAACTGATCGGCCAAATGCTCGCTGCTAGACACACAATAGAGAGGCGAGTTTCTGTTATTAGTGGCTATATCTTAAATACTATATTAAAAAAATTTAAGTGAGTGCACAGCAATTAATTTGGTTTGGACGAGTCTACATATGTCAAAGATAAACTGCAACTGGCCTTATTTGTGAGGTATGTGTCAAAAGACTTGGAGATGGTGGAAGAGCTCTTAAACTTGGTTACTTTGAAGGATACTACTCGAGGTTGTGATATTAAAGAAGCCCTGGGTGATGTTGTATTGACAAACTTAGTGCCCATTGGTAATATTGCAAGTATTGCTACCGACGGTGCACCGTCCATGACAGGTAAGAAACAAGGGCCTATTGGGCTTTAAAATGCTGACATATCATACCCTGATTTCCTACCTGTACATTGTATTATTCACAGAGAACATTTAGCAGCAAAATATTTTCAATATCCTCAAGCTATGCATTTATTTCTGAAAATCGTGAACTGCATTCGCTCAAGTGCCAAAATACACCGACAGTTCATATCCTTCATAGAAGACATGAACAAAGACGAGCTTCCTGATGATGTATCTTGGTACTGTTTATTGAGATGGCTATCAGTAAGCAATGTTCTTGGCAGATTTTTTCAATTAAAACTCCAATCAATCAGTTTACGCAAAAAAAAAAAATCTTTCCCATAACTTAATTATACCCAGCGGTTGTTAGATTTGGCTTTTTTTCAGATGTAGTTAAGCATTTACAAACGCTAAACATATCATTACACGGAAGAGAAAAACTTATTTATGATTTAGCGCAGAGTGTATTTAGATTTCATAGCAAAATAAGACTCTTTCGGAAAGACCCTGAGAACTAAAGCATTCGCACTTTTCAAATGTTTGAAGAAAATTACTGAAAGTTTTCCTGACATTCAGGTGGAAACAAAAGATTATCTGTGTAAAATGTCTGGTCTTGCTGAAGAAATTAATGGCAGATTTAATGTTTTGAGAACACTTAAACTTTCATTTTCCTTCCAAGAAAATCCTTTTGGTGTTGATGTTGTGGGCGATGGCTGTCCGGTTTCATCACCAATTACAAATGATACAGCAGCAGTAAAGTTGGGGCTACTAGAACTGCAAGATCACAAAGGACTAAAAGGACTGCAATGAAGTGGCGTTTTAGCCATAGAATTTTGGAAGAAGGTCCCAGAAGAAAAATACCCACTAAAAAGAAGAGTGTGCTAAGAGACTTATCTCAATATTTGGGACTACTTATGTGTGTGAATCAATGGACTCAACGCTTAAGTTCATTAAATCTAAATATCGATCTAAACTAACTGATAAATATTTAAGTGAACTAGTGCGAACTCGTTGTCAATTATCAGCCAGATTTCAAACAACTAACAGCAAAAAATGAACACACGAAAAAGCACTTCTCAAAAGTAAAATCTTATTATTTCTTATGTGCAATTAAACAAACATGTATAAATAAAGTTAATATCCATAATGAAAATTAAATGTAAAAATTAATAATGTTAGTGAATAAATGTGTGTTCATTTTGTAAATCATTAATCTCTTAACAATTAATGTGGTGAGCTCACTTTAGAAACAGCTTAATAACACTCCTCCTCCACCCAACATCTTGAACCACCTTAGACATATCATATATATATTATTATATTACGTATTGAATATATATAATATATATATATATATATATATATATAATATATATCATATATATATATATATATATATATATATACAATATATATATATATATATAATATATATAAATATATATATATATATATATAATATTATATATAATATATATATATATATATATACTATATACGTATTATTATATTATATCATATATATATATATAATATTATATAACTATATATTAAAAATATATATATATTATAATATATATTCATATAATATTATATTATATAATATAGTATACTATATATATACATACTAGATAAATATACTATATATGTATATATATATACTCATACTATACATACTAGTATATATATATATTGGCTTGACTTGGAACTTCCCTCATTCTGATGAAATTTGGTAGCATTTCCGGAATTGGCCATTAGAGCAGATAGCTAAATTCATTGGCAAAGGATGGGTTAGCGTTTCCTCGAATACTTAAGAGATACCCCTACTATTATGCGAGTGTTAGGAAGCAAAAATCCATAACGCTCCAGTTGATTAATGGTTCGTCACTCTAGCGCTCATTATTCACATTCTTCTTACTGGAATATGCTCTCCGACAACACCTTTTAATTTATACGCTGGAAAGGCTGTGTATACATATACCATGAACAGTGGACCTTCCAATTTTCTCGGTGTCGAAACTTGTATGATATCGTCCTATAGTAATGGAATGTTAAGAGGCTTAAATCTCGTAAGGCAAGATGAGAGAGACGTGGATATATGAGAGCGAGGAGATGTTACTCGTAAGAAAAATAAGTTAACATTTGTATCGTGTTGTCTTGCTTTGCGACTGACAACAATAATTTGGTGAAAGGTAAAATGTGCAGGACGAGTGATTGTGCGAGGTGGAAAAATGTGATGTGTGTGTGTGTGTGTGTGTCTGTGTGTGATGCTTGTTTGGGTGTGTGTGTGTGTGTGTCGTGTGAGCTGTGTGCTTGTGGTGTGGAGAGGAAAGAAAGGGGGAGAGAAAAAGTTTCGATTCTGATGAATGATTTGTGGAACAAAGCAAAGGTGGATTTGTTTCGTGAGAAAAAAGTATCTCTAGAACACTATTTGTTAAGATTTAATTGTGTAGAACGTCAAGTATGTGTGGGTTTTAGAATATGACCCACCTTGAGGTGACGTTGACGAAGGGTGAGACTTCTTGGATAATTAAACGATGTTAGGACGGGTGTTCGAGTTAGATGGCTTCAGATTGGATTATGTTCGTGTGAATTCAATGCGTTAGTATTTGCACCGATGACCCCCGAAAAGAGATTGGCATATACAGGGAAACCTAGCCTTTGCGAGGTGCGAACAGAAAATTTAGAAATTAATATGAAAGGTGATTAGATTTCTGATTATGCTGAGAGACGGCATTACGCTACGTAGACACATTCTTTACTCCGCAGCACCAATGCTCAGTACCCATAAAGTCTTACCGAACTCGATTCGAGGTATCCAGTATAGCAGACACTCTCCGCAGTACACTATGTGAAAACCGGATGCGAAAATGATTTTCCAGTTCTCTGTGACGGTTGACTCGATTCGAAGTTACATTTACTCGCGGGAAATACGCATCGAGTACTGTGAGAGCGTTTAGTGGTACGACGTGACCGAATCATCGTGCAGACTAGGTGCGGATGATATCCAGCTATCATCATTTATTTATCGCAAAAATTTATATGTTAGGTTTCTTGGATGGAGGATAAAAAGGAAGGAACTGGTGTGAGAATTAATAGAAAAGAAGTTAAGCGCTAGTGTGCGTTATATAAAAAGAAAAATTACTTTGACTAAAAACACAAAGCAGGAATGCGGTAATTGACTCATTAATAATAATTTTATAATCGTGGAAATAATAATAGGGACTCCTCAGATATCCATAAGATAATCACATCACTAATTCAATTCTAATAGTAAGACGAGAGTCAATTAGATAAAAAGTTAAGTGAGTAGTTGAGCAAGGCTCTTTTAATATTGCGAGAGAATGATTGCATAAGTACATATGCTTCGTGATATCGTGTAAAATACCGTTATATGATAGCCACATAGTACGGAGAGATACGTAGAGTAGATATGTATGGTACGAAGCAGGAAGTTTATGTAGAGCGTGATAATAGTGATGGATTCGCAAGGTGGAGAGACTGGACATGAAGATCTGGTTATACTGAGTAAAGAAATAGAGACACCAGCTGATTTAATATACTTGCTTCGTGTATTTCCTGAATTTGTACACTTTCACTCTAGATAACACATATATGAGTGCGGTTGTAAATGAATATTTAAATTCAATGAGTTGTATGCAATATAAATATTGGCGTGTAATGCGAAAAGAGAGTGGGATGCTATCCCTCCATTTCTGTTTAGAGTTAATATAAAAACGAAGACAGGTGCCAAGCTCATTTCAGAGTCTTCTGTGTCGGCACGATCGCGAGGCGATCTCGACATAAAGTTGCGTCTCGCAACAACAGAAATGGGGTAAAATATTAGTATCGCTATCTCGGTACACCGTTTAAGAATACGGTTTTCCATGAGTTTTAGGCGATTAGAGATTGAATAGACGTTCTGTACAGAAAAGCTGGTATGCTCTCTGAGCAAATTGTTATGAAATAGAAGGAGATAAACATCTATTGTTCGCGGATTGCTCCTCATTGCGCGACAATGGATATGAAGAGATGGTCTGGAGGCGGGCACACACTGTGCCGAAAATAAACTGCATGCATTCTACCATGTATTCAACAGGCTCAAGTACAGTTCCTAAATGACGTGGTGATAGCGTGAACGTAGTAAAGTTATGAGATTTCTTGATCAAGGCTCGTCATAACGCAAGAAGAGAAGTACGTTATTTTGAGATAATAAACTTGCGGGTTTCAGGCATCGGGCTGGCGTAATCCGAAGAAATGAAAGGTCGAGAGTTCGCGTGGGTATTAGCATACTCTCTGGAAAGTATTATCGAAATGATGATAAGCGACTAGTAGTGCTATCTCTGCAGAAGATTAGAGGTTCCCCTCGCGTCGACCCTTAAACTCTCGATCTCTTCCGCCGCGGAACGCCTGACTGACGTAAAAGGAATCTCCGCTTTCGGCTACGATCTTCGAGCAGTAGTGTTTCAGGAGACGACAGTTTCGAGAAGGCTAAGTCTGTCAGTACTCTCACCTGATTGTAGCGTATAATATGTTAGCTATTAGAGATTTCATATTGTCTGAGCTCAGAGAGAGTTCAGTGAGTGCCTCTCTGGAAATAGTTATTATTTCACACAACGTGGTGTCTACAAGTCAAATCAAAAGTGATTCCATATAATGGGACGAAGTCGCTTATCGATCGTGAGTCAATTTATAACCTTAATTTGAGTGAAAGAGTGCATCGAGTGGACTGATGCGATTCACGTTTGTTGAAGACCAAAGGAATGCTAAAATTATCTCAGAGGCTGTTTATTTTCTTAATATATTTTGCTTCATGTTATAATTTGTTCAGTTTTAATTTATATATATTCCAAGTAATTTTTTCAGTATCTTGATAAAGAAAATATGACAGCAATATCAGTGAGAATAATATATATGTACTAGTATTATTTTTATTTATAAAGGATTTATGATCTTATGCGACAGTGAGTAAAGTATATTATGACAGGACTAATAGGAAATAGCTCTGTGGTTAGTGTTTAGCGTTAGGTTATGAGGATATTAGGTTAGTATAGTTTAAGTAATGTATTGGATTTATTATATATTGATATAGTATTTAAACTTGTGAATATATATATATTATTTAGTAAATCCATATTTTATTTATACTTAGTTCGATTTACTAGTAAATAAGTTGTAATAATCTAATGGTAAGTGGAGTGTTGATGGATAGTATTTATAATAATATTAATATGACGAATAGCAGGCAGGATTAGGTATATTTCTACTCCATGGTATGACAATTTTTTATTTTATTCAAAGATTATCTATAAATACGTGTTAAAAAGTATATATATATTTTTATAAATTAAGTTTTGCAAAAATAGAAATAAAACTTTAATTTTTTATTTTTTTAGCTAGCGCGCGGTTTGGTATTTTTATTATTTAAAAGTGTGCCTATTTTTATTGTGATATTATTTTTATTTTTATATTAAAATAAAGAAGCATAACAAACAAATATATATTTTTCCAAAATTTAATTTAAGTTATTACATTTCCAGTTTTTACCTCTATATAAATTAGTCGATTTTTCCGAGTAGAATCCAATCAGCATTATACGGTTTTTTAATCGAGGAAGAGAGGAATCGTTTCGCGTTTCGCTTTCTGATCACGGGATCGTCCTTCCATTCTTTTCTGAAAGGATTAGTAGCCGGGGCAGCAGCGGATGACTCCGCCACAACGGAATCGGTTTTCGAATCATTCGAGGTAAACGCCCGGTTTAATTTCTCGAACAACTTCGAATAAATGTCAAACACGAGGTCGATGCTCTTATTTACGACGCCAGAATCATCGCCATTCATCGAATAAAGCTCTCCAACCCACTGTTTGTTCATATTCGTAATGAACTCTTTTTGAATGTCGTACTCTCGCGAGTGCTTGGATAAAGGCGACGGGGAAAAAGAATTAAATTTATTTTTTTCCTCCTCTCCGCTTTCGAGTAACAACAGTATTTCATTTGACGTAGCTTTCGAAACGCCTTCGGCGTCTCGCAACTCGACTCGTAAGTTTTTAAAATCCTCTTTTTCGAAGATAATCGTACTACGAAGATTCAAGAATCTAAGAAATAATGTCATAGGGTGATGAGATGTAGCGTTACAGCACATATTGGTCCCGACAGAGATCCTCCTCGTCCTCTTATGACTACGATAGAAATCTCCATCGACGTGATTCGCTCTTTATATAACTATTCGGTGGGACTAAAGGTTATAATGACTAGTAATTTAGTTCACTACTGTTTACTTGAAAATTATTAATCTATACCTGGTGTGGTCAACCTATGGCGCAATATATAATCTTATGTGCTCCTTAGAGATTTATTATATGGAGAGTTGAGGCCTCATTATTTATTTGTGTAAAATCCTATTATGCCGAGTTTACGATTTGATAAGAAGTATAATAAATCAAAGGTAAAAGCACTGGTAAAAGGATGTAAGAATTATGTAGCTATTAAAGGGAAAGCAAACATATTTAAAAGGTACATGCCTTATATTTAGTAGGTGTGAGGTGGTACCAGATACCATTTATTCGAGTATTAAAAATATATGTATATACCTAAAGTTATGTAATATTAATATAAAAACATTGTCATGCATACTTAGGAGCTTTAATCACGGAAGAACTTACTTTTTACTTTCGGTGAAATGTGCATGCAATGTAAACAAAATGGAGCTATTCATGACTGCAGTGAAGTCCTTTTGCTGGAATAAAAATACTAACTATAAACAATTGTCATTCAAATTTTGAAATAATGAAATGAGTTATTAGACAATTGTCATTCAAATTTTAAAATAATGAAATGAGTTATTAGTTAATCTTTATATAGTATTTACATAAATGCTAACAATATTAGATATTACTATAACTTTATTACTTTTAAATTCAAATGAAAAAAAAATTAAAAAGAGATAAATATTCGGCGATTTAGAAGTATTCTCGCCAAAATATATAATTTAAAGTGTTAAATATAAAGAATGAATTTGACATGCAAGCACAGCTAAATATAAAATATATGAATCCTGTTAATGTATCTCACACCTTAAAAGGATTTTGTCTCATTATGATATTCTAAGAAATTAAAACCCGATTAATTAATGTTCGGAATGATAGAATAAAAGCTCTTAAATTAGTATATAACTTTGTAATTAAAGAACACTGTTGAGAAGTAACAATAAAATTATATTAAAAAATGCGACAGGAAACCCTATAGGATATAAAGAAAGTAATTGTCATTAATTATTTGATTAATTAAAATAATTAAAGTAATTGAATTAATTAAATGATATATAACTCAAGATTCAGATGAGAAGACTCGAAAAAATGTTTTAGCAAGAATACAGAAGAAGAAACTGGCGTCGAGTCCCTTCAATATTAGTAGACTAAAAGTTAGTTGAGAAATCAATTTGTTTATATATATATATATATATATATTATCTATATATACTAATATATATATATATATATATATATATATATATATATACTATTTATATATATATAATATATATTAATATATAATAAATATATAATATATAGTATATATATATAATTAGGATGTATTAATATTCGGTAAGTATTCGGTATTCGGCCTATTCGGCAAAAATACCGAATTCGGTATTCGGCTTTTTGCCGAACTATTCGGGCCGGAATATTGAGCTTTATAACAATAAATTACGTCAACATAAGGGAAAGTTATTTCAATTTAAAATTGAAATTTTAGAAACTTATTTTCAAAAAAAATAAAAATATAGCCAAATTTGTAGCCAATATGGCAAAAATCTTTGTCATTTGTCAGATCCTATAAGAGCCTTTGACATTTTACAATATTCTAAAAAAATAGAATTCATTTAGTGATACGGGATAATGGACCAAACATGTTAGCTGGTATAAGGGAGAGTGGTTCTATCAATTTCATGTTTTATTCACATGTTGCATCTATGCATTAACGATTCAATATTGATGTCAGAGTCTGTTGAAAAGATATTTTATTACTTGCAGAAGCATAATCCTCTCATTTTTCACCATTCTTACACGTGGAAACAGAAACTGTCATGATATGCTTAAAAGAATTGTTTTGAACAAAAAGTTTCCCTATCCATATACGCTGCTGAATGAACAGAAAATGTTGACTGATTTTTAGTGGCAAAATTATTCCATTTACTTGACCATTTGACAACATCACTAAAACAAACATTAAACGTGTGAAGTAACAGTCGCCAAAGTGATCCCTTCCATTTTAGCAATAAGTCTATTTTAAATAAGGCAATTAAAGCAAAAAGCTTCAGTGGAATAATTACACTCGTTGAAGCTTAAGAATCAGTAGAAAAAAGACTTCTAAGTTTTTCTATGTGATAAATCTTTTGTGTAGCTACTTATCTTGATTGCGATCAAAGTCTAATTTTTCAACATAATCAGATGAGATCAGTAAAAAAATATGTCCGTGTGAATGATGCATGGGAAAGAAATGCATGAAAATTTTAAAGCTCCTGACTCTTTGCTACGATGATTCAACGTAGTGGGGAAACTGAAAGCTGAAGGTTCCCATTTTCACTCGTTTAGTGGATTGTTTTTAAGAAATTTGCATCAAAATCGCATACAGAAAAGAAAGAACGAGGAAAAGAAAGTCCCATTTTCTGGACAGATGTGATTATATGTACAATAAAAGTAAAAGGGCTACATACGGAATTACATCCAGAAATAAACAAATATATAAATTTGCTTACTTTGACCAGTGAAGACAATATTCCCTTCAATTGTGAAAAAAACACTGGAAATAGTTTTATGAATTTGAAAAAACTAGCAATAAAATACCTTTCAGCTCCACCGTCATCAGTCGAAAGTGAAGAATATTTAGAACAGGAGGAAATATTTATGAAACCACAAGAAATAGGTTATCCCCTGAAAATGGGGAACTGCTAATGTT
>JABUQX010011204.1:0-22283 GCA_015478945.1 Trachelipus rathkii | reverse complement strand
AATAATATATTATTAATATATATTAATCACTCCATTTACTTAAACAGCACCATTAGATATTGTTTTAAAAAATCGCAGTTTCAACGTTATTGTTGTTTTTCATTGTTCCACAACTAGTTAAAACCAACCTTTGTTTTTTAATTTGACAATCCCCGAATTTCGAGCAAATGCCATGCATCTTGGGGAAGAAATGTTAGTGCATCCTCATAAATTGTGTTTAAGATTTTGTTACTTTTTGTTCAGTCTGTAAAACCACAACTTTAAATGACCCCAATTAGAAATTCACATAAAGTTTGGTCAGATGTGGAGTACCCAAGGAAACACCTTGATCCCATCAATGTCTGAATCTATATATATGTGAAGAAATGATGGCCATACGAAATAAAGTTGGATGCACAGCGCAATGTAATGTGTTGACACAGCTATTCTACTGAAAGAATACAAAAAGTTGTTTTCGTCTTGTTTAAATTGCGTTTATAACTGGAACATCTTTTAAAAAATTATCCATGAGAAGTGTAGCATATGATTTGAATCATCTTTAATGATGACTCATCAAAAATGTAAGGAATGATAATCCAACCATCCCATATCATAATCCTAAGATCATTTTGCAATTTACGTAGCTTCCATCCAATATGCATTACTGTCAGATCAATAGTAACTGTTGTATCTATTAACATGACTACCGAGATGAAATATGGCATCACCATTAAAGAATACAGAAGCATACTATAAAAAAAATCACAAAACTGTTTTCAACTATCTTTCTCACCCCTGTTTTCAACTATCTTTCTCACCTCTGTGCAGCTCCTGAACGAGATGAACACTAAGAATAGAAGTGATATCTATGAAGAATACACATAACATACGCATGAAACACCTATCTATTGACCTAACTTCCTTGTTGTTTATTATATTTCTGCTTTTCTAATATACTAAACCAAGAGCATATGTTGTTGTTTTTTGTTCATTTGTTTGGCAGCCTGTAAACTTCGAAGAGCGATCGATTTGAACACTTCCAGTATATTTAAAGATTTGAATGATCTATCTATAATGTTGAAGAGTGTTACTCAAGGACAGTGTGTAGTGTGCGTGCCTATTGGAACTCCATCACAAGGATCTCATTGTATAGCATTGGTCCTTACATTAACGAGCCTGGTGATTCGATTCATCTGATTTGCCAGTTATACTACTTCACTGCCACGCAAACACAACCATTCGGGTAATCTCTCTGGTTGCGCGACTTTTCACTCGCCAATATATATATATTATAAATTATATATATATATATAATATATATATATATGATATATTATCATATATTAAAATTATATATAAGATAGTATTGGTAGTATAGGGTATATAATTAACTATAAATAGGGTTTGGGTATGATATATTATATATAATATAATATAATGATATTATATATATATATATATAATATATATAAATATAATAATAATATATATTATATATATATATTATATATTATATAATTATATATAATATAATATAGTGGTAGTATATATACTAGTATATATATATATATATATAGTATATATAGTAATATATATGTATATATATGATATATATATAGTATATGAGTTATGGTAATACTATTATTACAGAGCTGGGCGCGCCTAAATTTTTTTGAGTGTGTCCTGCGCCGTATGCCGCTGACCTAGTCGCCGTTTATAATTTCTTTTGACTATCAATGTGTTCCTGGGCTGCTTTTAGCCCGTGCCGATTGCCTTGTCGCTAAATTAATTTGCAAAGAAACTGGTTGTGTGCGATAAGTTAAGAATCTCCCTGAAAGTTTAAAGAAAACAATTTATTTTAATTTCTGTAATTAAAATACCATAAACTAATATCCTTAGGAACACCAACAAATATCAACTTTTTTCCTCCAAGGCCCAGCACGAGCGCTGTAGAATTGCACAATTCAGAGCCATAGTTGCCAATTATTTGTAGTTAATATAGCTACATATTATATAAATATAAGTATTAGGTATATATATATTATATATATATATAATATATATAAGTTATATAATAATAATTATATTATATAGTATATATATATATATAATATATATAGATATATACTATATATAAATAACTATATAATAGTATTAGTATAATATATATATATGGCGATCTGACTTTTTTCCCTAGGGAACCTCAATTATAGATGAAAAGAAGACAAATACACCAGGAACGGAGTGCCATAGTCAGTATCAAGACGTTTGCCGCTAATTTAGGCAAGGGGCGTGCATTCGGATTCACGATAAAGTAGAATATAATGGAAATAAGTAAGAATTGAACAATGTCACGACAGGGTAAATCAAATTTGTACATTATATTATAAAATATATCGAAAATTTATCAATAATAAGATTATAAAGTAAATTACAACATTACAAAAAATTACAACAAAAACAACAAAAAATATAAAAAAATTAAAATATCTATTATTTAACTACGTTTTACTAACCTGTATACATACTGGTAGAACCATAAGATAAATGAACAATGTTAATCCAAACTAATTTTTTTTAGTAATCTAAATTATACATAAATGATTGTTTTTGTAAGAGTTATATACTTAAAAATCAAGGGGTGGGGGTATTATAACAGGATAATAAAATGAAAATTTTATAAAAAACATTATAATGAAAAATAATACAATTTAAAATAAATTACAGTTTGATTTGAAGATAAATCAGAGTTGAATTCATGCTCCTATTTACGAATGTAGAGGTCTCCCAAATTTTCCTGTCGCGAGTATCAGTGATGGAGCAAGATCAGAAGTCGTTGGGTTATAGTGATGGGATATCTTTTTCGTGGCATGAGTTACGTAATGGATGAAAAATTCAAATGAGATAGAGGAAAAGATTGTTACGAGTAATAGAAAACCATTTTGTTTGGCATCCTGAGCGAAGAGTGTGTATTTTTGTGGCCTGTGTACCTAAAGCGTGCATTACAGGCCACACACTTATACCAAGTAGGACTATCGAGTGATTGCAACATGAACTCTTAGGGAATTAAAATTCTTTGGACCTGGAAAAAGTACTGAAATGTGTCTGAAGTTTAGTAGTTAGAAGAGAAAAGTTAAAGCTTGGGAAATGCTAACAGTTCGTTAACTAGGTATGTGAGTTCTAATAGAGGGTTCTCGGTTGTAAATCGACCGTTAGAGAATCTTCAGGTAAAATGTTCGTTGAGGACAGTCGAGAGAGGGTTGGAGTAGTGCGGTCAAATAATGGTTGCTCAAGTGCGGAGTAGTTAAAAATATATTGATTCATCAACAAGGTTTGAAGGAAAGAGAGATTTAAAAATAAAATTAGCGAAGCTCCTTCAATATTGTAGTTCTGAATGAAAAAAATCCAGGAGGAACATACCTTAAAGGCTCTGTTTATTCTCGTTAGAAGGGCGGACCAATTGTAAAATTGATTCAAACTTATCTGTGGAGAAAAGGTCTGAAAGAAAAGTGAGTGTCCTAATGGTGGAGTGCGCTGCGGGTTAAATCTGGTCGTTAGAAAAAGCAGAAGAGAACCATTTATTTCGAGAGACCCAACAATCAAGAACACGAGAGGAGATCCACCACTTCACCATTCCCATGTGGGGGAAAATTTGAAATATTTTTATGTTGCTTATTAAGGACAATTTAAAAATAAAAATCATATTAACATTCCTTGAGATCTCATTATTTTAGACCAGCCTGACTCCCCACTTATGTCCGCTTAAGCAGATATGTACGCTAAGATATCATTTCGGGGTCTTACTACGAGGGGTCAGGTTTAACCGACATCCTGTGAGGTAGAACTCTCAGACCGAATTAAGCGAGAGCACTCCCTAATTGCCAACCTTGATTGTTTATTCTCTACTTAATAACTGTCAAATTATGAACTTTTTTCATGCCAAAGATTTAGATCCCTTAAGAGTTTGCCCACTGCCTCGATAGGTCTACTTTGATACAGTGTGCTGGTGCGGTGGTGTATATTGCCCGCTATGTAGGCGTCAAAACAGGCCTACAACTTTGCATCAGTATTGCCACACAAGGGATTTTCTTTCCGTACCAATCTTCCTCGTATCCTCACCTGTATATTTCATCCCATACGAGCGGTAGCCATAGCACGCAAGAAGATCATCCCAATTCACTAAGACCAACACGGCTTCTCGGATTTCTTGCCTCATCTCACTGCTTGAATCTCGCGACAGGGAAGAAATATCTTGGACCCTGCTACAGTTCATGATTAGCCTAACTCAACCTCCTGATTTATCTTCACATTCAAAACTTAATTTTATTTTATATGTGTGAGATAAATTTTTCATTTATTGGTCTTATTATGTTCATTTATATATTTTTGAACAAATATGAATTTTAAGTTATTAGTAAGTTTTCAAAAAAAGGAATGTTTAAATCATAGGTATAAATATTTTGGATTTAAACATGGTTTCATTCATTTCTTATTGTTCAGGGTCCAGTGTTAGTATCGTATAAGGTAGTAAAACGATGGGGGTGGGAGATGGTTAAATAAGTAGATAATATTTTTTGTAAGTTGTTTGTTAATGTCCGTTGTAATTTGTTTGGGTGAGATTCTAGGGGGTTTATGAGTAGTGTTGAGGTTTTCTAGTAGTATTTGTGATTATGATTATAGTTATGATTATATATCTCAGTTTTCATGTTATATTTTTATTTAGGTTTAGTCTGGTAGAGCTGATGATTTGCGTGAGTATGAGCGGAAAGCTGGTGTCCTGGAAGTATACGATGCTAGCGTCTTCCTCGTGTTTTGTCTTCCCTTTTCCAGGTAGGTTAAGTATAGGTATAATATATATATAATATATATATATATATATAATATATTAGTATATTATATATAGGTGAGGGTATTATATATATATATATATATATATTATAATATATATATTAATACTTATATATAGAAGATATATTTATTTATATTATATTATATATATATAATATATTATATATATAGTTGAGTGTATATATAATATATATAATATTATAGTAATATATATATATATATTATATATATTATAGATATATATATTATAATAGGTATATATAATAAGCTATATACTATATATATTAAGTATAATATAATATTATAGATAATATATATATATAATATTATATATAGTATATATATATAGTATAGGATATAGTATATTAGTAATATAGTATATTATATATTATAATATAATATATATTATATATATATTAGTATTATATATTATTATGATAGATATAGTATATATCAATATATATACTAGTATTATTATATAATCTCACTGGTGTTTTAGTAATGGAGTAGCCAAGTTGAATCTCAGTCTGTCTAAGTCATAACTTTTAAGGGTAATAAATAAAAAAAATGCTTTTGTTTGCGGTTATAGGCGCGGAGAATTGGTCGTGCGCCTCTTTGCTTAGTCCGCCTTTTAAAAACAAAATTTTGCCTAGATGCGCCTGACGACAATTGTTAATTTTTGTAGTGCCATAGGGGGGCGGCTAACTCGATGGGCGTGATTTTTCTTTTATTCTCTGCGATTGTTAGGCGCCGTAATTTCTTCACAGTCTCGACGAACAACTCTCTGGTAATCAGCATTCTCCGCTCTATCATTTGTAGTGCCATTGCTTCTCCACACTCTATACACACCCCTCTAAGATGGTGTGGTTTGGTTTCCAGTGCGTTAGGGATACGAGCTTGTTATCGGGTACTTTTATTTTATATCATATACCGTACTTATGTATATGTACCATTAGTCGATTCTGTATGTATTTTAGAATTAACACAAGTGTTATTTGAGTGTACAAGGCATAACCACTCAAAAATCACCCGTACGCAGCTCGAATACTTGTTGCCGTTTACTCCTACATTTACGATTTCTTAATTGCACCAAGGTTTTCCACCTTCCGGCCATTCACAATTCGTGTGCCGTGACTACACTCTCATCTCATCTGCATTCCGTTTGCATGCGTGCAACATAATATGTGCGCTGAAATATTTAAACAGCTCAACACTGATTTCCGATAGCTGGGCGCTGCTTCAACAGATTAGATGATATAACTCACCACCGAATAGGATCTGTCCTCAGCTTTACAATCATAACTGCTTACTGGCGTGGGTGAGGTAGGTCACGTTACTTTCTTCAAACCCGGGGTCCAGGTTTACACACGCCTGAGTGCCAAATTCTCAGTCTACCAATTGTCCTGGCTGATCAAAAACCTCCTCATGTTGCTTTCAGAGTAGGCCACAACAAAAAGCCAAATTTCATCGTCGCAGGTTAGACGAATAGTAGGCACCATCCACCTCACCTCCCATTTTCCATCATTCTACACACCATTTCCTGCCACACCATCTCTATAATCTTCATAAATAGAGTATACATTATCCATATTATTATATTATATATTAATTTTTTCATTGTATTTTTTTTTTATGTGATAGCTGTTATATATAATTAGTTATGTTATATATATTTTTTAGTATTTAAATATACTATATATTTATATATTATATGTTCTTTATTTTTATTTTAATATATTTTATTTATATAGTATATAAGTTAACTATAATTGTTTTTTTTTTTTTTCTTATTTACTTTGTAATCACTTTGTCTCACATTTTATTTACTTTAACCTAAAATTCTAGTTATTACTTTTATCTTTGATTACTATTCTTTAGTTTTGTTTTTGTTGTTGATACTTTTACTTGATTCCCATATTTCTGCAGATAGGTATTTATATAGATATAATATATTATATATATATATAATTAATATTATTATATGTAGTGGTGATTTTAAAGTGTATTAGTTTATTATATAGGTATATGTTATATATATATCATATGAATATTATAATATAACTTATATATATATATATATATAATATTATATAATATAATAAACACCCAAATATTTTTCTTTATTTTCCATATTTTATTTTCATTCTTAAGAAGCCAATAGTCAAATAATAACAATTTTTGAATTCATTGGTAATATTGTAGGCTTTTGAGAATTATGTAAGTGGATGAGTCGACGTGCAATCAAAATGTTAATAATATAAAAAGTAATAAGCCATTGTAACTTAATAAATTGTTGATTACTACAAACTATAAAAAACAAAACAAAAAACATGCACTATCATCAGTACCGTGAGTAAAAATCTTTAAAGATGTACCGAATGAGAGGAGAAGAAAGAGAGAGTATTTAGATTTCAAGTGATAGTATTGGAGAGATATAAGATGGAAAATGATTAAGAGAATAGAGATTGAAAGAGATAAAGAGACGAAGAGAGTGAGAAGAAATAATAGAGACGGAGAGAGATGGATATGATGAGAGGAGATGTAGATTTGTATTTGATGATATGAGAGATATGTAAGAAGAAGAATATAGAATATCTGAGTGAGAGAGAGATGAAAAGAAGAGAGAGGATGAGAGAGTGAGAGAAATGAGAGATGTTTTTTTTATGAATTAGAAAATTATAATTTTTTAAGAGAAAAGATTGAGATATATGTATTATGTATATAATTTTTGGAGAAAAGATTAGAAATGAAAGTTTGTAGTGGGTATAGGTAGATAAGATTTTTTTGAGAATAGATATTTTTTTTTTTTTTTTTTTGTTAGGAAAAGTAATCAGTGATTTTTTATTATTGTTTTTTTTGAGAGCTTTTAATGAGAGAGAGCAGATTGATTTGACGGAGGAGAGCAGAAAGGATTGAGAGGTATTGGATGTGGAGAGAGAGCAGCTCTAGAGATAGATAGAGAAGGAAGAGATGTATTTATTTTTGATTTAGAGGAGATTTGGAGAGAGAGAGTGGAGAGAGATTGAGAGAGAGATTGAGATGACGAGATGAAGTTATTTGAGTATTTGATGTTTTTGATGATGACTGATGTGGATGAAGACGATAGGATGAATATTTTTGTATGTATGAGATTATAGAAGAGATTATGTGAAGAGAGGAGCATTGAGAGAGAATTTGAGTAGAGAGGAGCAGAGACGAGAGAGGGAGAGATGTAGTTTGATGGAGGAGTAGAGATGTTGAGTGGGATGGACGGAGGAGAGATGTTATGAGGAGATCTTTTTTTATCAAAGTAGATGATGTGATGCAATAGTAGAGATCTCGATAATTAGTATATTTGCAACGTAACGGTATGCACCTCGACTTCTCTTTGTGATCCCAAAGAACTCACTCTTTCCGGCGGCCATTTTGTAGTTATGTCGCTTTCTCTTTGTGTGTACTCAAAGGAACCTCTCTCTTGTGTTGTCTTTTCCTTTCCTCAAGTCTTCTCGCCGTATATGCTTTAGCTTTTTATCAACGCATACAAGGGAGCCTTTCTTCTTGTAGCTTTTATGATCAACGCATTACAAGGTAATATGACTTGACATCGCGATATTACTTAAACATCTTCTTTGAAACACTCACTGGTTAAATGGTTGATGACTAGCACGCAAACTAAACAAAAATTGAGATAGGCTGCTTCGAACTCTTCTCTCACACAGGTGTCTGTATAGTTCGAAACATCCGAAAAGGGTGATGTTACTCGAACAAGAGCTGCATATGATAAGATTTATCAGCATTTGAGTTAATACCTCGGACTAAGGAAGCATTCAAACCTCTGTATTGTTTATCACCTTCCATGTATCAGCTTTATTTTTTTATTCTTCTTAGGTTTGTTTGTGCGTTTTAATAAGCACGGAGGCGTGTGTGGTTATGTTTTCGTTTACAATAATTGCACATTTTTTTCAACTGAGCACTTTTGAAGTTGGGTTTATGGTCCTGTATTAATCTTCCAAACAAAGTTAGACACAGATTGAAGAATGAAACCCTTTTATAAATTCTTAAAGGGTGTGTGAATTGTCGACGATCCAACGCAGAACTGGTGGTTCTGCACCAGGCATAATAAACACTGAAGATTTTTTTTCTCTATTATCGAAATATAACTTGTCTTATTACTTTCCTTTTCAAATTACACAACAATGTATTGTGTTTTCCTTTACAAAACTTGCACCCATCTATCTTCGTACATTCTTCAGTGGTATGTTCAGTATTAAAGCATACTAAGCACAAATTTAGTACTTTTGCTCTCTCCATCTTCTTTAAAGGTGTTTTGTAAGTAATGCAGCCAGTAATATGATGATATTCTGAACAAAGTGGACAAAACCCTTTAACATTCTTTTTATTATTTGTATTATAAATATTTGAGCCTGTTGATACACACAACAAATAATTGTGGTCTTCTTTACAAAACTCGCACCCATCTCTATTCGGACACAACATAACAGTTATATGTTTAGGTTTAATGCAACGCAAGCATAAATTAAGTTTTTTTGTTCTCTCCATCATCTCTACAGGAGTTTTAAAAGCAAGGCAATCACCCATAACATGAGACCCTGCACAAAGCGGGCAAAGATTCTTCTTTTTTGAGCTTGCTGATAAACACAACAATGTATTGTGCCTTTCTTCACAAAACTTGCACTTGTCATTCTCCAAACACTCTTCAGTCTTATGATCACCGTTCATACAAACAAGACATAAAATAAGTTCCTTTGATCTCTTCAACCTCTCTGTAGTTGTCCTGAAAACAGGGCAAATACCTTTATCATGAGATCCTGAACAAAGTATGCACAACTTAATCCTCTTTTTCTTATTTGGATTAGACGCACACAACAATGTATTGTGCTTTTCATTACAAAATTTGCAACCACCTATCTTCCAACAGTTTTCTGTCAAATGTTCATCTTTAATACAAAGCAAGCATAACTGAAGCTCCTTTGCCCTCTCCATCTTCTCCAAAGGGGTTTTGTAAGCTGTGCAACAACTTATATCGTGAGATCCCGAACAAAGTGTGCAAAGCTTTTTTGATAATACACACAACAATGAATTATGTTTTTCTGTACAAAACTTGCAATAACGCTTCTTCAAACAATTTTCAGTCAAATGTTCATCTTTAATACAAAGCAAGCATAAGTTGAGTTGTGTTGGTTCATTTATTATAAATTATTAAAGGAATTATTACTCAAATGACTAATTTATTAAAGGTTAAATTCAAGGTGTGTTCAACCTTAAGATTTTAGGGCAATTTGATTCAAAATATATATATAATAATATATAAGTATATAATATTATATTAATATATATAAATAATATATAATATATAATTATATATATTAATAATAATAAATATATAATATATATAATATATATATAGTAAAAAATTTACTTTTTCGGCCAGCACTGAATTTTTTTTTAGGAGTTCATTTCGATTTGTTGGTTTCGATACTTTTATATCGATACCATGGAACGATAATATATAATATATATATATTTATAATATAATATAATATATATATTATAATATATATATATATAATTAATAATATAATATATTAATTATATATATATATATATATATATATACTAATTATAAATTCCTGGTCAAACTTAACAAAAAAATTTCATAACCTAAACTTAAAAAAAAAGCCCCCAAAGGTGAGCCCCTAAACCCTTTATTGATTCACTTGTACCGTAAACTAGCCCAACCTTTAATTGACCACTGCCTAAACAAAAGCCCTTAACCTTTATTGGACTCCCCACTGTGTGTAAATTGTTAGCCCTTAACTTAAATGATTTTCCACTGGAAAGCCGTTAAAACTAGGCCCTACTTTTTTACGAATAGGACTGTTTAGTGAGCTGCCGGAGTATATATATATTAATATATATATATTATAATATATATAATATTAATATATATATATATATATATATATATAATATAATATATTATATATATATATTATATAATTAATATATATTATTATAATATTCCTCACGGGATCTTAAACCCAGTCTTACAATTTTTTTGAAACTAAAAAAATCAAACGTACATTGAAACCCCTTGCTACTGTTGGCATCTGTACAAAAAATAGTTAAAACATAAATTGGCAAGTGCATCCTTCTATGGAATTAAACCTTACTATTGGAGCAAACCCAAATGTTTTTGGGTGGAAACTGGCTAACCTTTTACTACAACTTTATGGCCATGTGCAGTAAAATTTTTATTTTTTTTCTCCAACTCTAAAATGAACATTCTTTTAAAAACATTTCTACATTTTCCTTCTTTTCTTGGCAAAAATTTGGTTGGAAAAATATTCAGCGTTTGGCATATATTCAAAAACATATAATTTCTTTTTACAAAGTCTTCTTAAAACCTTTAACCGCAGACCAAAAACTCCCCAACTAAACATTCCGATGAATAATAAACCTGTTACCGCATCTGGGATTCCGATTTTTTTGTAATTATTTTATATCTATTACAATAAATCGATTTAACAAAAACTAAATCCGATTTTTAATATTTACAAATCAAGTATTGTTAATTCCATAAAAAAAATCGAGTGGGACTTAGTTTATTTTTTCCGCTGCCGAAAGTAAAATAAAAGCATATATATATATAAATTTATATATATTAATAATATATAATAATTATATATATATTATTATATATATATATATATTATAATAAATATATATATTAATAATAATAATAATTATATTAATAATTAATATATATATATATTTATTATTATTATAAAATATATATATAAATTATAAATAGATATAAACAAACACGCGTTTATTAAATATCTTTATCACGTTTTAAATATTCTTTAGGAAGAATATTTTACATAATAATATTAATTGATATATAATAATATAATATATATATATATATATAATATATAATATATATTTATATAATATAATATATATATATATATATATAATATGATATAATTAAATTATATAATAATATATATATATAATATATATAATATATATAATATATAAATATATATTATAATATATTATTATAATATATATGAAAAAAATATGTTTTCAGCAAATCTTATAGTCATCCATCACCCGCCGATAGGGGTGGGAATTAGAATGCTTTGAAGAGGGAAAATGTAATATGTATGGGAAAGAAAAATAAAAATTGAATGAGGCAGGTAGTGACAACGCTTTAAACCTAAACTTTAACCTAAACTTCAACTTCAACTTAAACTTAAACCTTCATTTACGTTTATGCTATACACATTAGTAAATGAAAATGTAAAGGAAAAAAAATTTCCTTTTCCTCGGTAACGATTCCAAATAATTGTCATAGTCCAACCTTTGTTTGTTAGGAGAAAAGGGCGTAGGAGTAACTTTAAAAAAAAATAATTGGGAACGGTCAGGCCCCTGATAGCACAAACCAATAATATGGAGTTGGAATAGTTTCTCCTCGATTTGAAATAGCCTTGGGGAGTGTTTCTAAACCAAGGTTCCTTTCACCGTACCGAAACAGAGGGCAACGACAAACCATTTTTTTCTGAACTTCCAAGGTAAGATTTAACTGTAACATCATAGTAAATTTGTACATATCTGTTGATTTTTAAAAATCTTCAAAATTTCAGATGCCAGAATGAATTTTGGAAAAAAATTAGAGTAGACTCTGATGTCTTAGTTTATACTGTAAAATTATACAAACTCGAAAAAAAAAAACTCCGCCAAACGATGGACATTTCAATCTTACCACACTGGAAAAAATTAACCGATAAAATGTATTAAAAATTCAAAAAATATATAGCACAAGATAGCTTTTCATAGAATAGATTATAAATTCAGATGTCTTACCTGCAAGGATATCAGCGATTTGTTTGTTAATCCTCTCATTAGTTTCAGGACGATTCTTCATACGCGAATTCCAAAAATTACCCTAAATATAAGAGTTAGTGCAAAAACATCCCATCATGTTTAAAAATCCAATTTATGGGGGAAATAATTCGTTGGAACATCATAGGAGGATTACGTAAGCAACCACCTATTTGCAAAGCTTTTTTTCCAAAATTTTTGCAAAAAAGTGTCTATTAAATCGGACCAGGCCAAAACATTTATTAAAACTGGCATCCTGTTTTAATTTTCAGTTACATATGTAACAGCTACAATTTTTTTAGTAATTATATCTTAAAATATATAATTTTAACATAATTGAACTTACTCAAATTTTTGTGGAACCTTGCCATTAATATTTTATATATTTATACAAAACTTGTATTAGGACTTGTTTTTGTTTTCCACTATAGGACTTGATGGAATTTAATATTTCTATCTTCCAAGGTCAAGTGCATATCCAATAATTCATCATAGGTAATAGGTTTCTTATTGATTTCCTAAATCAAAATCCCAATTCTGTGGAAAAGCTAAATATGTTTTTTTTTTTTTTTTTTTTTTTTTTTTTTTTTTTTCCTTACATTTTTTTTTTAAAGTAAAGTCTCAGTAAAATTATTCTTATTTAATTTTCTTAACAATTAACTTTTTTAGCTTTTTTAAACTTATATAATTTCATGTTATTAAGGAGGAAAACTAATTTAATTCTTCCTATTGTATTTTACATGCTTGGTATACTAGGGCTATATTTTGATATAATATTTATTATATATATAAATAATAAATTATATATATTATATAATAAATATATATTATTATTATATATATATATATATATATATATATTTATATAATTATATATATATATAAAATAAAATATATATATAATAGCAAACAAAAGGTTATAATTTAAATTAATATATTGTACGGAAGTGGTTTACTACTAAATAATTTTTATTAGCTTTTAAATTGTAACACCACATTTAATTTGTATTTTTTTACGTTTAATTATGGGGAAAAATTTCTTTCTATGAAGTTCATAAAGAATTACCAAAGAAAGAAAATATATTTTTATTTTCCATAAAAAAAAAGGAAATGATTTAATTATTGTAATTATACTAATTATTATTTAAAAATTATTAATTAATTGGATGATTGGTATTTTATTTCCAGATTTGAAATAGATAGAAAAATGAAGGATCGATTAATCGGTATATTATTAGAAAGGGTTAGATGACCTTGGGTAATTATATTGCCATTAATTCTTGTTAAAGTATTAGATTTTTTTGGTAAAAAAAATTTTGATGGAAAGATATTTAATTTTGGGATTAAAGGTGGAACTTTTTCTAGGAAGTAGATTTATATAATTTTTTAAATGGGTTCTATTTTTTCTCTTAAAATCCATTTTAATCACATTTTTACTATTTATAATATAAATATAATTAAATAATTAATATTATATTATTATATTATAATTATAATATAATATTATAATATAATAAATATATAATATTATATATTATATAATATTATATATTATAGTATTATTATAATATAATAATATTATATATATATATATTATAATATAATATAATATATTAATATATATATATATATTATATAAATATATATATTATATATATTATATATATATATATAATATAATATATATATTAATATATATATATTAATTATATTTATTAATCGTTGGCAACCCAGGGTTTCGACTTAATGAGCTTTCTGGCTAGGGCAGGATAGCCTAAGGCAAAAGCCCCACTGTCAGAACTTGAATTGGTTGTAATTAACCTTCAAAGGATCAGCTCGGATGTTTAAAGAAAGGACCTTTCAGGTTTAAAAACAGGGGGAACCTCCGGAAAACGGAAATTTTTGTGGACCAAAAACTTGGAACAACATTTAAAAAAAAATAGGGTACGTGGACGCTTAATTTTGGCAAAACGTATGTGGGAAAGGGAGAAGGAGGAAAAGATCTTAGAGATGATTGAAGGAGAGGAGGATGAGGGGGTGTTGGGGAAATGGCGGAGATGCGGGAAGGAGAAGCAAGCTCAGGAGGGGAGGAAGGGGGGGGGGAAGGGAAAGGATAATTGGAGGGAAGTATATGGTATTGAATATTAAAGGGAGTAGGGGGAGAGAATCCAGTTAAAGCAACGGAGTGGGCTTCCCAAAATAGAACCCCGAAGGTGTTCCACCCTTCATTTTTTACCAGAACTAAAAGGGAAAAGTTATACATGAAAGATTTGCCAAGGAATTTCCCTTTTAAAATTCAAAGGGCAAGAAGATTAACCACTTCTACAAAGGGTCTTCAACTTCAAACAAGGACACCTCAGAAGAGGGAAAAAAAGGGGGAGGGGTAAATGTCTATGAAAAATGTTGGAGGAGAGAGGGTGAAGGACGGAAGAAGAGGAGAAGGAGGCAATTGTTTTTGCTGATGGAGGGGAATTTCAATGGGCAGAGTGAAGGAGAAGAAAGAAAACGAAGGTGAAAGGAATGGTGGGAAACAGTTTTATGGAGAGGAAGATAAGAAAATATGGGAAGTAGAGATGTTGGATAAAGATAATTGGGATGGGATGGAAGATCCAATTTGAGGTCCCAACAAATAGGTCACAAGATTATTAGATGGGGAACAATAATTCCCACTGGGATGGAATAACAATCAGAGGATTCTTATTATTAAGGACTATATAATATCGTCTGACGGTAAGGCTATAAAAGGGGAATGTGGAAAAGTTGATACTGGAGTAAAAAAATAGGATTCGGATTATTAAAAAATTGTTGGTGATGAATAACCTTGAAGTAAAAGGACAGGAAAAAGGTTGGGCCAGAAAATAAAAAGGAAAAGAGAAATGTGATTAAAGTTGGAAAGTTCACTGGGGAAGGAAGTGTGGACCAGGAAAAAGGGAAATATACTGAAAAAATATTTTGCGAGGATCTAGAAAACAAACAAATAAGGGGGAAGGAGTAGGAGAGGTGGGGGAGGAAAACAAGAAAAACGGTAGGAAATGGCAGCAGAAGAGACCCTGGGGTAAAAGATGTGGATAGGGGAGGAAAGAAGGAAAAAGAAAGGATACCCAAAACGAGGTGGTGGACTTTAAAAGAAAAGTGGGAGGGCAATAATTAGGGGGAAAAAAAAATAGTATTGATTGAAGAAAAGAAAGATGGGGTTGAAAAATAAAAAAATGCCCAAGACAAGGGCTCAACTCAGTATGTGGAGGCCAAGAAATTAAAAGCAAGGGAAGAGAGTGAAAAGAAGGAGGAAGCAAAGAAAAGGAGGTGCGAAGAAATTGATGGAAGGATGTGCTGGCAGAAAAACGAAGAAGATTTTAGGGCTGGCAAAAAACGTATAGAGGATCAAAGAGGGAAAGTGGGGCAATATTCAAGGGATTAAAGCAAGAAGTTTTGGTTTGAGGTTCAACAGACATTTAAAAACCAGGAATTGATGGAATTACTTTTTCAGAGAAAAACTGTAAAAAGTAAAATAAACATGTGGGGGGAGGAGGGGGAGAGAAAGTAAATTAGCTGGAAGGAGGGGGGAAGATGGGAGAAATGGGGGACGAGGATTCCGCTTATGGAGGGAGGTTCGGGAAGGGGTTTGCTCTGAGAACAATGAAGAAAACGGACGTCAGCGGGGGGGGAAGATGGGATACCATGAAACTTAAATTTAAAAAGAGGGAGGAGAAGAAAATGGAAGAAAAGTTAAATTTTCGTGGAAATTGTTCCAATAGGGGTATTTAGAGAGAGGCAAGTTACCAGGGAGGGTGATTAAGGCAATTATAGTTTTCAAATTATTACGGAAAAAATAGGAAAAACAAAAGGGAGACTTTGTAAAAAACTACAGAGGGATATGCCTTCTTTGGAAAACCACCTTGGCAAAAACAATTGATGAGAAAAAAAAACTAGGAAAAGGGGGGCTTGAGGAATGGTGGTAGGGAAGGTTCCAATTGGGGAAAGAAGGCAGCCACGGGGATATAGAGAAGAACAAAAAAGCCAACGACGGGGAAATCCTTTCTTGTTCGGCCTTGAGGAATTTACCTTAGAAAAGGTAATGTGAATATTAATAAGGAGGGGCATATATAGGCTGTTAATAGATCTGGAGGGGAAAGGGCTTTAGATTTCCAGTTTGCCTAGGGAGAAACTGTAGAAGAGAGGCTAGAGAAAGAAGATTATGTGGTGGGATTAAAAATAGAGAAGAAAAAGGCCCATAAGAGAGTTTGTATAAGGAAAATAGTAAGGTGTAGAATTTTTAAGATCAGAATAACGAGAATTATTGGAAAAATGGTTTAAATAGGAACGGATTCCAAACCATGGAAGAGTGTTGCCACCAAATTTGTTTTGTAGCATATCTGGGGATGTAGTTGATTTAAGGAAGGATGAGAGATTGGATTAGGAGATTTGGGGACAAGTGATGTTCTTGCATTCGGCGGATTTGAAACTTGGGGGGGGCATGCAGGAAGCGGAAAAAGAAAAGGGACAGGGGGCTAAAAGGGGAAAGTTTGTGGTGCCATTGTTTTTTTGGCGAATGGGGATTAAGATGAGGCCCGGTCTGGACTAATGAAATACAGAAAAGGACAGAGGATTTTTCCATGGTGTCAGTAGTGGAAAGGAAAGGAGGGGGGGAATGAGAATGATATGTGGGGAAGGGGGGGCTAGATAAAAGA
Source organism: Trachelipus rathkii (assembly GCA_015478945.1). NCBI lineage: Eukaryota > Metazoa > Arthropoda > Malacostraca > Isopoda > Trachelipodidae > Trachelipus > Trachelipus rathkii. The sequence goes on along the minus strand of JABUQX010011204.1, from coordinate 4,875 downwards.
TTGTGTTGGGAAAATTGTATTTGGGAGTAATTGGGGAAAAGAGAGGGGATTAAATGTACAAGAGATAACAGTTAGGGGATAGCTTTCAGATTGGGGGGAAGCGGGAGCTGTAATAGGCCCAGTGTACTCCATTTTTACTGAAAAGATAAAACAAATTTGGGAAAGGTATGGGAATGTTGGAAAAGGGATTATATTCAAAGAGGGTGTTAACACCTTCATTTCCTATCCTATTTTATTAGGGCATGGGAACATGGGAGGAAACGGGACCACCAAGAAGAGGATAGTGAATAAACAAAGTCGGCGAAGGGGGAAGCAACGTATTTGAGAGCGGAATAGTGGGAAAGATAGAAGAGGAAAGACAAATGCAATGACAGAAAAACTAAAGGATCACTTTTGAGGGCTATATTAAAATAAGATGGGGATGCTACCAGATTGGAGTAGTTGGGGTGCCTAGGAGAGGGTTGCAGAGGAGAAGGCGAACTGGGCAGGAAGAAATTGGGGGAATCGGGAGGGGGACCGGAAGGGATTTTGAAGACCAAGAGGAGGAACCTAAGGAAAAAGGGAAGATAAGGGAAAAACTCGGTGGGGAAAAAAACTCATTGGATTTTAAGGACAAAATTGTGGCTTAGGGGAAGCATGAGAGAAGGGAGGAGGTTTCTTGGAGGGATAGGAGGAAGATAGAGAGGAAGGCGCCTTGCCCCTGCTGAACAAGGTCTTGGGACCCTTCTGGGAAGCGCTTTGTAAAAAAGTAAAATTAAATATATTCATATAAAAATATATATATATTATATATTATTATTATTATATATATATAATATATAATATATTATATTAATTATATAAATATAATTTATATATATTATATATATATATATTTTATATATAAATAAATATATATTATATATATAAATATATATAATTATATAATATATTAATAAATTATATATATATATATATAATATATTATATTAAAATATAATATAATATATTAATATATATATATATATAATATATATATAATATATTTATATATATATATTATATTTATTATATATATAAAGATATATATATATTAATATATATATTATATATTATATTATAATTATATAATATATTATATATTATATATTTTATAATATATTATAATAAAATATATATATATATATATATATTTATATATAATATTATATATATAATATAATATATTATTATATATTAATATAATATTATATTATATATAAATATAATTATTATATATGTATATATGATAAATATATTATAATATATATATAATATTTATAATTATATATATAATATATATTATATATTATATATATTAATAAATTTATTATATATATAATAATTATATATAATATATAAATATATTATATATATATAATATATAATATATTATATATATTATATTTTAATATTTTTTTACTTTTTTACAAACCGCTCCCCAGGGAAGGTCAGGGGAACTGTTTTCAGCGGGGGGCAAGGGCCCCTCTTCCTCCAATCTTTTTCTATTCCTCCCAGGGGGGGACTCCCTTTTCTCTCAGGGGCTCCCCCTTAACGGGGGGGGACGACATTTTCCAATGTCTTTTCTCCAATGAGTTTCCACCCGAGTTCCCTTATCTTTTTCCTTCCCTAGGGTCCTTTCTGTGGTCTTTAAAATCCCTTCCGGTTCTCGACTCCATCCTCTTGGCCCCACTCTTTTCTGCCTTCCTGTATTCTCCTTGTTCTTCTTTCTCCCTCTCTCTCTTCTCCCTCTCTTCTCTTCTCTTTTCTCTGCTCTCTCTCTCTCTCTCTCCTCTCCTCCCTCTTCTCTCTCTCCTCTCCTCTCCCTCTCTTCTCTTCTCTCTTCTCTCTTCTCTCTCTCTCTTCTCTCCTCTCTCTCTTCTCTTCATATTATATATATTATATATAATTATAATATATTTTATATATTATATTATAATTTATATATATTAATTATATATATATTAATTATATATTATTAAATAATATAATATATATAATATTAATATATAATATATATATATATTAATAATACATAATATATAATATATATTATATAATATTATATATAATATATTATAATATTATATATATATATATAATATATATATATTTAATTGATTATAATTATATTATATATATTATTTTATAATATATTATAAATATATATATATATATATATATATTATATATATATATATATATATATATATATATATATATATATTTATATATATTTACATATATATATATATATATATATATATATATATATATATATATATATTATAATAATATATAATATAATATATATATATATATATATATATATATATATATATATTATTATATATGCATATATATATATAATAATATATATATATATATATATATATAATATATATATATATATAATATATATATTATATATATAGTATATTATTATATATATCACTATATATATATATATATATATATATATATATATATATTAATATATATATATATTATATATATATATATATATTACCACCACTAAACGGGCAAGGCCGTTTACAACGAGAGGACAAAAAACAAACGGAAAGTAAACTCACCCAATCCCTTGTTTAACACAATTTCCTTATTTGGTGGCTGACATGAGCTTTAAAAAGGAAGATTTGAATAACAAGCAGAAAAACAGATGAAGGAAAATAAATTAAACAAAAACGATATGATTGAAAAAAGAGAAGGCCACAACAACGAACGAGCCTTGAGTCTCCAAAATTCACACAATGTTTAAGTGAGAGCAAGGTACCTCTTGTCCTACGATGTTGACGCAGTGTTGGGTTAAAGTGAGAGGTCAACTCCCTCTAGCACCTGCAGTTGCAATATCTATAGAAAGTGAACAGTGCTCCAATGTCACATCGCAGAGAAAGAGGGTAAAGGGATTCTGAAAGTAGGGGACAGTTTATTAGTTTCTTAGCCTTATCCTCAACCCTATTCTAAAGAACGGTGGGACCCGAGCCACCACAAAACGAGAACAGTACTCGATACAAGGGCAAATAAGATACTTATATAGCTGGAGTAATAGAGCGGAAGAAAAAATTCCCACAATCTGAACAGAACCTCCATCTTCTTTGAGGCCACCTTAGCAACCGCTATAGCATTCGGTTTCCAAGACAATTTGTTGCCTATGTTCAGTCCAAGAATGTTTGTTGTTCACAGGTGACTCGTCAGAGCCGTAGAAGGAGATAGGAAAGTTGGGAGTTTTTTTTCGAGTAGGTGATGTGAAGAGTTGAGTTTTAAAAAGAATTGAAGTTAAAAAGATTGAGGTTACCCCACTGAGAAATCTTGTTCACATCGGCAAGATTAAATCTGAAAGCTGTAAATGAGAAACAACTCTAGAAGTTTAGCAGAGAACAGATTTTAAATAAGTGGAAAAATGGAGAGTTGAGTCATCGGCATACGTTTGTACAGTTAAAAGTGCAGCAAAGATATAAAGTTGGAGATACAACAGAACCCTAAGGAACACCACAATTAATAGGAAATGAAGAAGAGCTCGCTTCATCAACAAAAACCAAAATGAAACTATCTGAAAGAAAACTTGATATTAGTATGCAAAGACAAGGAGGAAACCCAAAAGAAGCGAGTTCAGTGAGTTGCGACGCGCACAATACCCGGTGAAAAAGTCTTCGATATGTCAAGCACCACCAAACAAGACTCCCAAAGACCATAGATCAGCAAGATATGAAAGTACGTCACCAGTTGACCTTGAGAGTCGAAAGCCATATTGATGATCTGAAAGAATTGAATGAGATTCCAGATGATCCAGGAAATGAGAGTTAAGGAGAGTTTCAATGATTTTAGACAGATTACAAGTTAATGCTATAGGACGATAGTTAGATGGATCAGAGCCGCTACCCTTTTTGGGGATCGGCTGATCATATGCGACCTTGAATCACGAAAGTTATTAGTGTTTTAAGTGCAGTGCGTATCGCGTAAGTGTAAGGATGAATTTTTTAATTGTGGGTGCCTCAGCCGCTAGTTTATTTCGTAATGAACAAAAACTTTTAAAATTAAGATATGGTATTAACGTGCAGGTGGACTTCAGTCCTGGAAGTCACATAACTGGGTGCCCTACTCGAGTTGAAGTGAGATGGATCAGAGCCGCTACCCTTTTTGGGGATCGGCTGATCATATGCGACCTTTCAGCACTCAGGAAAGTATTAGTGTTAAGGCATAGAGAGTAGAGTTGAACGAGGAGATGCGCAATCTTAGAAGTACACTTCCTTGAAACACGGGGAAGAATGTCATCCGTGCCAATGGCCTACTTCAAGCTCATAGAACTCAAAATCCCAAGCACCCGATCAAGAGTAATGACAGGTAGATAGATACATGGTCCACCTGAGAGGAGAAGTAGTAGGAAGTTGGTTGCCGGAATCCTCCAGAGTTTAATTATTTTAAAAAAGGAGGCCAAAGGGGTTAGAAATTTTAGAAGAAATGTTAAAAACAGAACCGTCAGAACGAAAAAGAGGGGGGAAAGGCAGGTTTACAGAAGTTATTATAGATGTTTTTGGCAAGAGGCCAGAAATTTTTATCAGGAGGGGAACAAAGAAGGCCAGCGCACTTCCATTATGTGAAAGCTGGCTTTGTCTGTCGAATAATATCCCTGCAACAATTCCGGGAAGAATTAAAACTAAGAGTTTTTCGAGAAAGATACGCATTGTCTCGCTCCTGAATTTCACGAGAGCAAGTGCCTTACAATCATGAATTATGGGGAGAAAATGATTAAGTTAAAGATGGAATGAATGAATGAATGAATGAATAAATGAATGAATGAATGAATGAATGAATGAATGAATGAATGAAAGATGGAAA
>JABUQX010011203.1:0-13333 GCA_015478945.1 Trachelipus rathkii | reverse complement strand
TTTTTTGTAGAGCTTTCTCGTAATAAAAAATCCGATAATGTAAGTTTGAAGGTGTTGATGAACTAAATTTATCATCAGACGGGAACAATATACTGAAAAGCACGAGGAAGAGAGAGACTAATTCAGATTTATGTGTTAGGGGGGATGAGTTTAGAGCAACATGTAGTACTGTTGTACTGTCAGATATGACTATTATTCCAAATAGATCTAAAGATCACGAATGGAATGAAGAGTTGAAGGTGCGTCAACTGTAAACTGTACGGAAGGATAATGGAGTGTTATGTGATTTTAAGAAATCTTGTTGACTTTGTGTTGAGGGCAGAAGAAAACCAGAAAAACACTCATGGACTGTATCGTTCTGAGCCCATAGACTATATGTTACGTAACAGGATGGGAAAGGATATGAAAATGTGATTAACTCAATGATGGTTGCTGAGTTTCTAGAAGAAGTTGAAGAGCACCCATGAGTGGAGATTGGGCTATAGTAATTCCTAAAGGCAGCGTCCCTCTAATAAATATCAATATTTAAACCAAGGGCTGTTAGGTCAAGTTTAAGTGAGAGATTATTGGATGTACGTTTCCAAGCCCGAGAGAATAACCTCATGGCTATCTGTGCCTTTCGGATAACTATCATAAAGATCTATACCCGCCACGCACTTCCAGACAATGGGAGATGTGGAGGGTCTATGATTCCAAAAGAAATCAATAAAACAGCATATTCTGATTTCATATGCGGAGCACAACAAGTTATCAATTCGGTTACTGAGAAAATATCTAACTATTAACGAATTTAGCGAAACATTTTAACTGATATTAAAGGTTAAGGAAATCTTGAAGATTAACTTCCGTTAATGGTTCGTTGAAAAAGTTTATCAATACATATCGTCGTTTAATTTGGTAGTAGATGTGATTTTTCCCTCACCACGTGTCTGACGTGAATACTCATAATGGGGAAGCCAATATCAATATATATTATATATTATATATATATATATATATATATATTAATAATATATTAATATATATTATATATATATACGTTATATTCATATATATATATATATATATTATAGTGATCCTATATTTTTATTTATTTCAATTTGTATAGATTAAATAACTCCTTGAGTGATTCTCCACTTACCAGAGTTAGTGCCGGGTCCTCAGCGTAACGGTAATGCCACGCGTGTACCCATCCAACCACGCACAAGCTAAAAGATACGCGACTTAAACATGAAAGAGTGCTCTATCAACTAGGAATAAGGACTTGCCTTTGTTCAGACCGATACCTCTATAGCCACGCATCTCCGCTGCACTCGGGTCAAAAGTACACATGTGACCCATGTAACGGAGACCACCTAGGAGTTATTCTACTCCATACAAATTGACTGCGTTAATTGCAAGTACTTTACACTCTAATACAAATTTACTCGATCTAGAGTGTCTCTTACTGGGTCCTGTGTTACCTTGACCCGAGTGCCAACGGGGAGTGCGTGGCTGAGGTATGCTGTCCTGACAGTAGGCGGGTGCGTGAGTGTCGAGTTGGATGAGAGCGACTCTGTGTCATGGGTTTACGGTCGGGCGTAGTCTTTTGGGCGTGGTCGTGCTGTGGATAGGTGGTAAGCGGAGGCTGGGCATGTCCGGTTCGGCTGATGGACCGGCCGCGATCTAGATCCTGGTAAGTGCTGATAGGATTCACTGTCAAAAGGAGTTATGTTAGTCGTGATATAGTATATATTATATATATTATATATATATATATGTATCATATAGTATATTATTATAGCTATAATAAGTATATATTATGATATTATATGATGATAGTATAGTGAATAATGTATAGTAAAAGTACTATATATATATATAATATATATTATATATATATATATCATAGTTAGTATATATTATATTATATATTATATATCGATTGATATATATATATAGGATATATATATAGTATATATTAATAGTATAGTAGGGCGTATTATTTTAGTAATAGTATGGTATAGTTATATAGTATATTAGGTGAGAGAGAGAGTATATAGTAGTATATATAGTTATAGTATATTAATATAGGGTAGCTATAACTTATACAGGTCGAGTAGGAATACATATATATAGCTTTATATTCTATAGCTATGAGTACTATTTATATATAAGGTATAGTTATATGATTATATATTAGTATATTATAGTATAGTTTAAATGTAGTAGTATATTATAAGTAGGGTAGTAGTATGAAATATGTATTTAAAAAAAAGTGATATATAGGATTATAGTATAGGTTATGTATGGTATTATATAGTGAGAGTATACGGTATAATGATTATATAGTATTATATATTATGATATAGCTGTATCCCTTTCATATATGTTTAAATTATAATTATATTTATATATATATAATGATATTTATAATATATAGTATATATATATATATATTATAGTTATATTATATATATATGTATATATAGTAATTATATAATATATATGTTATATAAATATAATATTTAGTATATATGTATGATATATATACGTATTATAGTATATATATATATATATATAGTAGATATATAGTATAGTATATATAGTTATATATATATATATTATATATATATATATAGTAATAAGATATCTATTATACTATTATAGTGAGTACTATATTAATATTCTTAACAGTCGTTACATCCGTCGCTAGTGATAGGGCTATGAAGCCGTCAGCACGGCATGCCTCCGTCGGTTCCGGACTCGCCTCTCTATCTTCCAAGAGCGGCGTTCTGGTTCGATGCATAGAGTGGCAGGTTTATGTCGTCTCAGCGAATCTTCTCGGAGTTACTTCCTAGTCTCTCTCTCCGTGGTTTTCCGGCCTTGGTAATGTCTTCCCTCCGGTCTCTAGTACCCACTTCTCCGCCACATGTCTCGCTCAATCTCTCCTAAAATGTCCCGACCACCGTTAGTCTTGCTACATCTACTTTGCTATTATAGTATCAGTCCTATATGCCTACTATATTTTTTCGTTTCACACATGCTAGTCCTGTAATTTCGGCAATGTGAGTTAATTTCACTACTTTGCACTATGCTCTCCTTCTCTTTTGTGATACTCCAGTGTATCTGCCCATACGAAGGATCGGTGTCAAATGCTTTAAAGGGAATTTATCCTCTTTTCACCGTTCCCTTCCAATCTCATATCCTGCTGTTAGTGTAATTACGAAGCTAGAAACTGTTCCCCGTTCATATAATTCTGCTTCGCAATCTCTCAAGGCAATTCTCGCTCTAGCTAAACAGTCCCCCCAGATACTGTCTTTCTCTACGTTTTTAATCACAACACCACATCTCCACCACCAACTCCTCTCTCCTTTCTCTTCACTCATCATTATTTCTGGTTTATCCACGTTCATGGCACATGGCCCGCTTCTTTTCATTGTTATCAAAAACCCACATCCACTCTCCTTAGTTCTCTTCTCTCCGTCTTCACTCCAGCACGCCAAGTCATCGCATAAGCCATGCACTATTCCATCCAAGTTCCTCCCACCCATTCCTTCGCCTGCACTTATTACTGACATCCCAAATATCACGAACAGAATTGGTGGCAATTAGGAACCGACCGGGCCCCGTGCCCGGCGCAGCCACCCGGCCCCGCGCCCCGGCCCCGGCAACCCGGCCATTTTTTAGCGACCCCGCCGGCCTCGGCCCCGGCCCCGGCCAAAATCAGGAAAAACCTGGGTTTTCAACCGGGGTTACTGTAAATTTACACTTAATAATAGAGGGTTAATCAAACATAAATAAAAAAATATATTTTAATTCCATTACGCCTTTGTTATAAAATTGATGCAAAATATATTAAAACATCACCTATATTATATTATCAATTTTCTTTTGTATTTAATATGATTTCAATTAAATTGAGGCCAAATTATAATTTTTCCCGAGTTTTTAAAACAATATTCGAAATTTATATATAAACGAATTCGGAAAAGGAAAAAAATATATGTTAAAATATTAATTGTATTTATTATTTATTTAAAGTAAATTATCTATATTTCAAAAAAATTAAATATTTCCGAAATCTCTTTTCAAAATTATTTATTTAATTGAATTAATTAAATATATATTATTATTATATAGTATATATATATATATATATATATATAGTATACTTATATATATATTTATTATATATATATATATAGTATATATAGATATATATATATATATTATAATTATATAATATGTATATTATTATATATATAATATTGATATATATAATAATATATAATATAGTATATATATATATATCCTCCATATAATATATATATAATCTAATATATATATATATATATATATAGTATATATATATATAGATATATATATATATATGAAGTAGTAACAATTACGAATGTTGAGTTGCAATGTTGCAAATGTTGCAAGCAACATTTGCAACTTGCACGTTGCCAGCGCGCGTAGCGCGTCGTACATATGAGTTTGTATTTTTATGTATGCTATTTTATGTACGTATATTGAGTGGTATATATATTATTATTTACCCTATCCCCCTTTTTCTAATGCACCTATGCAATTTTACGTATGTGTGCGCACCGTAGGTGCGCACAGTCGAGTGTATGTTGATGAGAGTATCAACATTACACGAGAAGTGATTTGTTACACACATTCACTTCACAATCCGACCACCACACACACACACACACCTCACACACACACGCCCCCCTTTTTTCTCTCTATCCCCTCCATTCCCCGCATATTTCTTTTCTCTTTGTGTTTTCGTTTTTCTTCGTCCGAGTGTCTGGGTTTGGTGTGCTGTTGCATTTCCCTACTCCCTTTGTCTGTTGCCATACTTAACGCATCCTACTCTCTCTCGCCCCCACACACCTGCTTCGCGCGCGTCCGCCGTTTTGTTTCGCAGCCCGCGACACCGCCCCACGAGCCCTGCGCAACGTGAACCCGCTTTCGGCTCCGCACCTGCCACCTGCTGGCCGCCACCACTGGTTTAGCGTCCTCTGTGGTATACTCGTTTCTCTTTCACAACATGCACTATGAATTTAGATGTATTGACTATGTTACACATTTCACTTATGAAGAACATTTTAAATGAAAAATTCCATTAAAACGCACATCCATTCTGGCAATCAACTTGCTTAATGCTTTAACGCTTTATTGCTTTATTGCTTTAATTGTTTAATTGCTTTAGAGTCATTCGTATTTTAACATGTAACTGGCTATTTATTAAAACTATTTTATTATTATTATATTATTATTATATTATATTATGATTGATATTATTATTATTATTATCATTATTATTATTATTATTATCTATTATTATTATTATTATTATCACTTTGCGTTTTTCAACTTAAGTCAACTAAATGATTTCAAAGTTTAATTTTTATAACCTTTTAAAGAAAAATAAATAAAACTAAATAGATGGAAAAAGAAAGAGCATTAATGAAATTAATTTTTATTTTAAGTTACGTCGACATGAGTGAAGAATAATGATTAATTTAAGTAATGGGGCTCGTGTAGGAAATATTTATATATATATATAGATATATTATAATATATATTAATATATAATTATATAATATATATATATATATATATATATATATATAATAAGTATATAGTTATATAGTTATAATATATATATATATAGATATATAATATACTATATATATATTATATTAATATTATATAATAATATATTTATAATATATTTTATTAAATTACAATGTATATATAATAAATATAAAATAATAATAATAATATAATTTTAACTAAGCACGGGTGAGAAGAAAGAATATAAGTATATATATATATATATACTATATATGATATATATTAATATGATGATATAATAATATAGTATTATATATATATTATATAATACTATATATATAATATAATATTATATCTATATATATATAGTATATATATATTATATATTATTTTTATATATATATATAATATATATATATTATATATAATAGGTATATATATAATTATATAGTATATATATATAATGATATTTTATATACTTTATATTATATTATATATATATATATATATAATTATTTATAGTATATATTATATATATATATTATATATTATATATATATATATATATATATATACATATATATATAATAATATATTTATATAATTATATATATATATATAGTTTACTATATATATATATATATATATATACTATATATATATATTATATATAAATATATATATATATATATATTATATAAGTATAATATATATCTATATATATTATACTAGTATATATATATAGATATAATTAATATATATATATATTATATAAATATAAATATAATATAATATTAATAATATATACTATACTACATATATATTTGTTAATTATTTTTGAAATATATACTAATATATATATATATAGATATATTATATCTATAATATATAATTAAATATATTTATATATGATATAATTATAATTATATATATAATTATATCTATATATAACTATATATATATGTTATATATTATATATATATAGTATATAATATATATATATATAATTATAATAATAAAAATATAATATAGATATAATAATATATATATATATATATAAATCTATATATATATAAGGATATATTATTATATATATATTATATATATATATTATATACTATATATAATACTAAATATATATATATTATATATATATATTACTGGAAGTGTATCACGCCCTCGAAACCTTGCGCGAATGGTTTCGCGAGCACACCCGAGAATGAGGTTGCGCTTGTTTGAGGTATGCCTGAACCTCTTGATGGAATTCAGCAGTGTAACTTCGCCTACGTTGTTAGCTCTTATCCTCATATCCGGGACTCTCACTTCCCTGTAGTGCGTCGTAGTGATTACATGAGGAAGATGCGAGTCGTTAAGCTGATGAATCTCCCCATGCAGCGTTGGCTCCCCACCAGGTTCCGTCAACTGTGAAATGGCCCTAGCTGTAGCATCGGTGTCTTTAATCTGATTGTAATACTCGTTATCATCGTTCAAGACCATCCAGTCACGGTCCTTAGTCTTCTCTCATCCTTCACGACATCTTAATCCATGCTTTGATTTTTGTTCATAACCCTCGAAGCTAAGTGAATATTCTCCGTTTCCTATTAAGCGTTAGTCTTTAGTATTTAGTAATACGAAAAGGTCCAATCTGGTCTCTTCTCAGACGTATGGCGTAAGACTTCGGCTGTAACAGCCACGAAGCTGTCGGCCTGTTACATCAAGAATCCTAGCTCATGCGGTCAGGTTTTTCGAGAAACTTAACCGAAGTCGGTGGAACCATAATCTTTTTCTTTTCTCTTGGCTTACGAAGACCAGCGTGTCGGTAATCGCAGTAGAGACCCTTGCGTCAAGCAGCAGCTAAGAAGTTCCATACAACTCCGATGCGCCGTAGCATGTGGTGAATAAGCTACACACCATTGGTAGCTTTAGCCGTTCTGATTCGCATTAGTCGTATCGTCACTCTCTAAATGATGATTGTTCACACCGCTAGCGATGAAATTCGCGATATTTCAGGTCGGCTCTATTCCATCAGATCCCAGTATTGCTCGTACTTGATGCAGAGAAATTCTCATTACGTGGGTCCGTTGGCTTAGCTTCCCAAAGAGAGTTCAGGAATTTAGTATGTATATCCGCATGCATGGGTTTAGTGCTTTGATGTTATCAGGATGTAAAATGGCTTTCGATTCTCTTGAATTCAGCCAAGAACTCTGAAATTCCAGGTGCCGATTTAATGGCACACCCGTCAGGAAGCCCGAAGCTTCAGCTCTTTCCACTTCAATGAAGGTTTCCACATATTGCTGCTGAGAATTACAAGACTTCTTGACTTGCCAGATGTTCGTAAAGTTTTCTTGATTTTAATATCCTTCAGCAGAGCAAGTTCTAATTCAGGACTGCAGTAGACACCCTTAAGCATCCGCTGGTTATCAGTGTGTCTGCATTTACCTTCATAGCCAGATTCACTGCATGTGCGACACAGTGTGAAGATGAGTCGGTCATCATAACGTCCGGGCAATACAGGGGTGTACAGATCCGTGGAGCAGTACTGCTTACGATGATAGGCAAACGTAATGTTGGTGTTAATATCTATTGACGATGCGTTAATCGTGGGCAAAGCTCACGCCCTGTGATTTCGTAGGTACCCCCTGCAGAAAACGATTTAGTTTTTTGTACATGAGGGTAAGAGAGGTGAAATCGAGTAGTGGAAGTTACCCCCTCCGAGGGGATAGTAATACACGCACGGGTCAGTGCGTCCGCATATAGAGCGTCTCCACAACGCAACGCTCGTTGCCCCTTCATTGCCCTGTGGCGTTGTACATATGCACCTACGCTTTTAGTTTCGTGTTCATTTATTTTCGGTTTCACGATGGTATCTCACAGGCGCCTGTTTCATCTTATCATTCACAACCGCACAACCCTCACAACCTCGAAACCAGCATTCTTATAATCGCTCTCCTGCTGCATGGTCGCAGTGTAACGATCGAGGCTGGAGACCTCTCCAATCTTTGACAGAGCACTATCACACGCCTGATGTCCATGCCATATACATCCATGGAAGAGGAAAAACTTTCTTCATACGGGTGCCGGGCCTTGGGGGACCCCTCCTATCATTCAGCTTAATCATCTGCTCATTGACGTTAATATGTTTTTGAGTAACGAAAGCGTCACCGTTAATGGGGATGTATTCTTCATCAGGTACCTCGAGATAACCATCGGGTTTGAGGAATCTGTTCTTTATTTTGAATTTTCGCTCTCCTCCATTCCTGGCATGTTCAATTCGACGCCCTGTGTACAACTCCATAAAGTTTAGCCATTTAATCCCCTCGAACGAGTAATTTCCTTCATCTGCGCGGCCTATATGGGCGAGTGACTTCTCAGGCATGAACCACATCTTAAAGATCGAAAAACATAGGGACGCTATGGTTGCACATTCATCAAGACAATCAATTTTATAATCGCGTAGGAATATGCCTCTGAACTTTTCAAAACTACGGCGTAAAATGTTCACATCCTGGACACAGTATGCGATGCATTCAGCTTTGATATCATACTCTTTGTTGTTAAAGTTATTATACCATTTTTCAAATTCGTCCTTCTCGATGTCGCTCATGCGGTCTACTTCAACATTCTCTTCAGGGATTCTGTCCTTAAGATCTCAGGTATCCGCATTAGGAATCTGTAAAGGGGAAGAACCCTTTACGATCACAATTACCGCTTCAAGATACCATGCCTTAGGTAGTTTCTTCAGCGCACAAGGCATGACCAGTATGTGTCTTTGAAAATGAATGTTATCGATTAGCGTTAGGCGTATGATTTGGTGACTTCGCTTTCACAGGATTGGAGAGATGATGTTAAGGTCCGGTTCGGGCTTAGCAGTTTGCATTACATCGAACTTGTGTTCAAACTCCCGCCGTTGGTGCATGCAACTACTATTGTAGTTTCTTGTGTGACTCAGAGAACTTTTCTGAGAGGTTAATTGATGAACTGATCACAGGGCATCTCTGATAGAGATCTCTCTTCAGCTTTCTAGATCCAATTAAACACTCTAAGTCCGCTTGTTCCCACACTTACCGCCTGATCATATCGAATCTTTCTCTCCCCACACTCATGGCACACTTACATGCTCACTAGAAGGTATGGTAGCATGTCAGTGACAGTTCGATTATTACTTCTATGCGCTGATTATTGTTGTATGTTTCAATATCATAGTAGAAGGTGTAGACCTGTTTCTTCTTCAATGTCGCAGCAGCGGGAATCTTAATCTTCATGTAACATTCATGATTATCTCCGTTTGCTCCATACTTTTCATTGCATACACTGCATTGGATATGTGCACAGTCATGTTGATGGTTGCCTTTCTTGTCAGCCATCATTATCTCATCGCATAGGGGGCACACTCTGAGTTTCTTGCAGGTACGTCCCTCATGGAGCTTGAGACATTCATCATTGTAGAAGTCCCTGTTACAATCATTGCAGGTATGTTTTAGAAGTTCGCCCAGTAGCACCCGGTTTCCCTTTTCCTTTTACACTCGTAGGTTTAAACCACTGCGCCGGCATCTATACTCGTGTGCCATTCAATTCCCTTAAATGTTAGTTATATGGTTCAGAGTGTGAATTAAAGCTAGCAAAAAGATTAAGGAGAATGGAAAGCCTTTATTATATTAATGTGGCAACATCTAACACTGCCATGGCGAGAGGAGTTTGATGGAGTCTTTCTGGAACGGGTAGTAGAGGGGTTGGGTTAAGCTGTGTGTTCAATATTCACTTTTTTATTTCATTTAATAAACCTTATTATTTATATATATAAGGGTTTAGATTTCTGTCCAGTTTTGCAGCGGTTTTTTGTTCGTTATTTTTAAAATTAAAAACTATCTCTTAGATGTGTTTTGTACAAGTATTAGCAAACAACAAAAAAACGGAAATATACGGCCACATTTCAAATATTTTCTAATCTTCGCAAAAATGTTCAGGTTATCCATTGGCGAGGTTCTCATTATTTCAACCTACACTTGAGTTGCAATTCCTTCCTAATGTAATCTAGGGAGCCTGGCGTTGTGAAATCACTTATGGTCATGGTTGCCATAGTTGCCTACCAGGGCGCAGGAGGGGTGGCCCAGAGTATATGGAGTTTATGACAAGCAGCTATGGCTCTGTATCCGCATCCGATACTGCTTTTAGCGTATCTGTCTTCATTGCTTGTACGGGTTTGGACATTATTAATGCGGTCACTTATAAAGTTTACTGATGAAGGTACGATAGGTCCATTACCTGACGGTTTACGCAGTACTTGTACCTCTACATCGAACTGGTTAAACAGGGCCTTATCACCCGACTGGATCACCTTTGAGGGAAATAGGAAGACCCATAACATGAATATTAATATATATTTATAAGGACTACAGAAAAAATCCCCTGGAAGAGTAATGGGAGGTAATAAATCATTTTGAAGTTTATAATTTCTTTCTACTCTTCTTGTCTTCCTAATTTAGTTTTTATTATCTTACTATTTTAGACCCAGCTGCCCCCGCGAGCATGAAGAGCCGTCGACCCATCCGTTCGAGCCGAGAGGAGGAAATGTACGTGGGAGCGGGCGGGCGCACGAGGGAGGCTAACTAGTGTGACGAAATTGGTTTGAAAAAAAAACAATTTCTTGGGTTTGTATTAAATAACTTTTAGACAACAGGAAGTATGGTAGAATAGAGAGCTATCAAAGGGCTGAAATGCCGAATCTTGTCTCGCCCGCGCAATGATACTGTCGTCCAGCCTGATTTTTTCAAAAAAAACGCCACCTCAATCAACAGGTTGCGACGGTGCTTGTACGGCTGACGGGTGTGTCATAGCGTCTGTTAGAATGCATCAACAATCTCTGCGTCGGAACATATACATATAAAAATTGTACGCCGATCGAGTTTTTATTGTTATGTGTTGTTGAAGAAAAAGTAAAAAAGATATAGTTTTCAGATCAGTGCAACATTATTCACATCTATCATCTCGGCATAATTAAATACAGGGGTGTGGGATTTGGTCTGCTATGAATGTCCTTTGCCAACCATAGCCCATCCCCCGCGTTCCCCCTATGGTACTTGCTTCGAGTCCTTTAAGATCGATTATTTGTGGTTCATATGCACGAACTAAGAGAATAGTTTTCTACTTCGCCCAATATCCTCCGTGCCTTTGTTATTTAGCGACTCCGCCGCCTTGGTTGCGCAAGTGTGAACCAAACCCCCAAGCACCCATGCAATGAGATGACATGGGAACATTTGTTATGTCGTGCTCGTCACTTCACGGCTCGACGGCGGGATAGGTATTTTTAAAATGAGCGGCTAAAAGATTATGCTATGACACTTTGTATGACGCCTAAAGAGACTTTAATTGGTAGTTGTTATCAACAGGGCGTTCGAATAATATCCTCTCCCTTCTCTCCTCCGAACACACCCTGCTCGGTTCAATTCTGACCCTTGTAGCGGTTTGAACATGCCAGAAAACATTAAGAGCAAAAAAATTCAACAAATAAGATATGTGAAAACGATAGGCTTCAGCAATTATCCAAAGATACCGATGCAGTGCGATGCTTAGTACTCTCGAAGCAAGTCTGCAGTGTGAATGGGCGAGGTTCAGGCTTCCCTTTGAAGGCCCTCTGCGTACAGCACCATCATGCAACAGCTCGAGCCTGTAGACGTGGTTACTTTTTATAGGACGTCATAGCGAATCCCCGATGTCCAACGTCTGACGACTTCTCGTTACTAGCACGACAAACGATTTGACTGGAGTTTCATCAGATATGAGAAGGAGTGCCTCATAAGGAGGGAGGTCCCCCAAGGCGCCGGCACCCGTATGAGAAAGAAAGTTGTAGCTTCGAGACTGTAGATACCGAAGTGAGAGTGTATGATGGCTGACATGACGAGATCGGAGAGTCGTGTTGAGAGTAGAGTGACGAGTCTAGTGCAAAAATTAGGTGAAGTATATTTGTGTACATCCTCAGCCTCGAATATCAAGTTATACACATGCAACTCATGCATAATAATTAATGCAGAGTAAGCGTAATAATTATAAGTGAATAGTCTAATGTATTCATTAATGAAGAATTTTTCGTTGAGGCAAATAATAGCAGTTAGTAATAATAATGATAATAATAATAATAATAAAATAATAATAAGTAATAGTAATGGAATAATTAGTGGGATAATAATAATTAGGTGAATGTAATATAAGATGAATCAGACCTGAATGAAGTACTACCATACGTGATACGTATATCGGTCACTGCAGGATCATCGAACTAGAAACAACTTAGATGTAACAACTATCACCTGTTCGCAAGCATTGGGCAATATGGAAATGGGCAATATTCTTTCCAGAGCAGCGAGCGGTAGGATAGGTTGGAGGGAGTACGGCTCGTAGAGTGATTGGCATGGCATACACCCGCACATGTAGTGCGGACGTATCGTCTGTATTACATCATATGCTTGATTACCTACCGCTGAGTGGACGTTCGAGTTTTTTACGTGCAAGACGTCCACACTATCATCATCTATCACCTATCCTCTGAGCCATCAAGATGCTACGAAAAACATATATACAATCGTTTGTACACTAGCACAGGTGTGAAATCAAATAATATAATGGTACCATATCGAAACTAACTCATAGATAGATCAATAAATAATAATCAATAATAATAATAATAATCATAATAAAATGTTAATAGTAAACAAATCCTGATTACTTAATTTTGAGCTAGCCTTTTCTGATCTTATATGGCACCTCT
>JABUQX010011202.1:30000-33704 GCA_015478945.1 Trachelipus rathkii | reverse complement strand
AAAGTTATGAGCCGTAATAGTACTAACAGCTATAAGCGATAGCAGAGTTTTAGTTTATTATACAACATAACAATTTAGATAAACCTTTATCCAACAAACCTGTTAAGTATATCATAATGGACGTTTTGCGCCCCTTTTTTTGGCACGTGGATCATTGACACTGTAATCAAAAGTAAACCTTTTAAAAGTTTATAATTATACAGAATAAAAAGTACAGTAATGTACTTGCACACAAAGTCTTCATGTTATAAACTAGCCCTATATAAATGTCCATTGGACGTAAGTAAAAGTTATAGATATACAAACCAAATAATAATAACAATAATTGGATTTTATATTTTGTAATCTCATGCACTCAAATATTTGTATGTATAAAATAATGGAGGCCTTCATATATTTCTCTTTTATTGTTAATGACCTTTACTATGTTCTTCAGCTTTCTACAGAAGTCACTTTTCGAGAACGGAAAATTTCCACACACGTCAGCCTCTACTTCCCTAGTATCTGTCTAACAAGATCCACAGGCATTGTAATAATCTTTAGGAGAAAAGCCAAAAACTATAGCTACCCCTTCAATCAACAGCGATTAGAGTTACATATTGATGTTTAAAATATTAATATATAAAACATTTAGTAAATACATTAAGCTAAAAATGCCTTTTGTATTCATATTAGTATTTTAATATTTACTTAAAATCAAGAAATTTTTAGATGAAAGTTACTTATTGATTGGAAACTAATAATTCAGATAAATTTTTTAAATTGATATTGACTTATATGTCACGAGATATCTAGGTTGCATTGACAAAGTCACCGCCATAGTAACCTTATCAAATTTAATCTATAAAGGCTTATTGAATTGTGTCATAATGTGTATTCGTTTGAATAAATCGATGTTTGAGTACATCTGTTTGAGCACTAATGTTCTATAACGAACATTGATACATAAATGAAAAAATTACCTGACCTTTATAATGACATACACACATGAACGTAGCAAAAGAATTTTTATTTAAATATGATAACATTAAGTAAAACGATGCTTTAAAGAACCTTAAAAAATATAAATAAATAAAAAAAAACTTAAAAAACAAAACTATAATTCACTTTTTTTTAAAAAGCTATCATTTTCACTTAATTCAAGTTATATTATATGAATTTGTCTTGGACGGTTGATTTCATTCAACAGCTTTTCGAGAATAGTTATTAAACTTTTCTACATTCTAAAAACGATAAAAATCGGCGTTTTAGAGCATCTTTTTTTTATTTGATGCATAATGTTGAGTAGGACGGAAAAATTTAAAGAGTTATGACTAAATCAAATAAATTAATTTTTTTCCAATTTTTAGTTCAAATTGCAGATAAAAAAAATCGAAGGAAATTGAAAAAAATTAAACAACGGTGCTACACAGCCGCAGTTGTTTATACAGAACAAACTATTAATCAAAGCTCTAACTTACTAAAGAAGAATCTAACTTTTACACTTACTGAAAGAATAAAATAAAATGTGCAAATAATATTCTTGGTGATTGAATTAAGAAAAAGATAAAAAGAAACAATTAAAAAAACAAAACATTAAAAAAAGTCTTATTTTCTGTAGGACTGTATTCAATAAAGAAATAGTTTTCTACACTTATAACAAAATATAATAAAATTAGTAAATAAGCAACTAATGAGTAAGTAAAAAACGATAAGAAAACAACACAAAAAAACATGTTCCCCAAAAAAAAAAGTTTTTTTTTTTATCTAAACAACCTCAGTTTACAACCGATCTGACAATAGGTTTATCAATTTCCCACTCGTACAAACAGCTTTTCTAGCTTTCTAATTGAAAACGATTTGTGAAGAAAACTGTCTTTTAGTGTTCATTTATGCACATTATTTATTTCCAATTAGATTTCTTTAGTATGCCAATTCATATTTATTTTGGACGATTATACAACTGTTATTCAATTGTTATTCATTATTAATATTATTTATTATTATTATTATTATTCATTCATTCCATTATATTATTATATTATTATCTGATTATTATCTATTATTATTATTCTTAGTTATCTCTAATATTTCTATTACCATCACCCCATCCACAACACATCACCTCCTGACCTATAATTAAAATCATTCATTGTATTATACATAGACAGGCAATAGGCAATTGCTGCAATATTACTTGGACATATTTCACCCTCCCGTCTAAAAAACTCTGAAGACTCCATTCACCAATTATCACCTAAATAATATATATATACTTATATATATATATATATAGTATAATTACTACTATACTATATATATATATAATATATACTATATATATATATATATATATACTATATATAATATATTATATATACTATACTACTATATATATATATACATAAGGGATTATTTAAGTGGAATGAAATTTCCGTATAAAATACATCTAAGTCCAATGTCCTAATAAATTCTCTTAAGGAATTAAAAAAAAAATATATATATATATATAATATATATATATATATATATATATATATATATATATATATATATATATATATATATATATATATATATATATATATATATATATATATATATATATATATATATATATATTTACAAATGCTATATTAATTTAAGACTTTTATGAGATCCTTTTAAATAGAAGGAAATTGAATACTTAGATATTTATCATAAATTTAGTACAGAATGGTAGCAAAAGCTTTCGATCTGAATTCTAGGTCCTCCTTCAGCTGCTGTTATACATCAACTAAATTAAATAATAATGAAAATATAAAATAAAATATAAAATTATAAAAATTAATTTATAAAAGTTTGGTTTAAGTTTTTTCAAACATTTGGTATTAGAAATTTTAGATATTTGTTTATATGATGGGATCTATATTATTTATGAGTCGTTTCTTTGTATGTGTAATTGTTAGAATTAATAGTTATGCAATAGGCGTTCAGAAAGTTTTCAGTTATAGATTGTCAATGTAGATATTGGTGTGTCATGTAGTTTGATGTTTATGTTATGATTATGTGTGGATCTATGAAGGGTAAGGGCAGAATTAGGGTTATCTTGGAGAAGGTCGTATTTGTGTTGATAATTACGTCGGAAAAAATCATGTGTTTCTCCAATGTATCAATGTATAGAGTTGTTACAGTTGGCACACGGAATTTTGTAAACACATTGGGAAGTAAAAGAATCAGAATGAGTACGAGGTTTGAAGATTTTTTTGAAAGGAAATACACATTGGAGGAAGAAACAAGGATAGATTTGGGTAGGAATTTTTTACACATGTTGTGAGATGTGGTGGGTAGAGGGATATATGAAGTGTGTGTGTTGTCTTGTCTTTTTGGATTAGTGTAAAAAGTGTTCTTTGCTTTACGGAGGGCATTATTAATGATGTGGTGTAGATAGGATAATTGACGAAAAGTTGAAGAAATTAGGTTGAATTCGGATTGCAAGTAGAGGGGGGAACAAATCCTGAGTGCTCTATGGAAAAGAGAAGATAAAGTGACAATTTTAGTGTTTATCAACAAATCCACGAAATTTCTTACTATTCTTTGATTATGTTATTGAAGAATTTGAAGAGTGTATTTCATTAATGATCCACCAAAAAAAAAGGTGGATTCTTAATCTTTTTACTTAGACTGTGTCACTGTAGTTAGTATTTGCCTATTGGTAAATATCTTAAAAATTGGTGATGATGAAA
>JABUQX010011202.1:20000-22500 GCA_015478945.1 Trachelipus rathkii | reverse complement strand
GCTAGGATTAATTATTAATTTAAGAAAAAAAAAAGTGACCTAAAGTCTGAGAATCATGATTTTTTGCTAAAAATTAAAAAAAAACGTTAAAAAAATCAGTTGATTTAAATATTTGATCTTTTTTGTGCCAATCCTGCTCTAGAATCTAGACCTGGGGATAAATAAAATTTGTACAGGGTAGTTATTATTATTATTATTATTATTATTATTATTATTATTATTATTATTATTATTATTATTATTATTATTATTATTATTATTATTATTATTAAAAAAATTAACTTTAAAGTAGAAACTACTACAAAACAAAATATTAACTAAACTATTAGAATCAAAAAAAACACTAAAGTGCAAAACAAGAAATTATCTTATTTAAAAATGAATTTATTTGAGTATTGAAATGTTGTGGTGTAGGAAAATAAGTTGCTCTCAATGTTGTGGGTTAAACGTCATCTCTTGTCCTCAAACACGTTACCCTTCTGAAAAAACTTTCAGCTTTGAGGGCCGTGGAACTTTTATATAAGCTGCGTTCCAGAGCCCGACTGTTCGGGCGGGCATTTTACGGGCGCACGATGCAATCGTTCCAGAGCATTTGCGCACTTCTACGTGCGTTAACTTGCTTCACAATGTACCTTGTTATTAAATTCTCGGGCTAGAATTAATAAACAGGCAGACTCTGAAAAGGAGAAGAATACTGTTCAAACCTTAAAATGCTTTTTACAAAGTATAGTATCATTGACTTTCATAAGGAATTTTTAATATTTCAGTTAACTTTTATTTAAAAAGGATACTAATATATCGTATCATTTCATAAAATAGATATATATAAGTCATGGGCGTAGGCAGGATTTCATTTAGGGGGTGGCAAAGGTTGAGTGTATATATATATATGCTATATATATATATATATATATATAATATATATATAACTTAATATATATATATATATATGCTTATATATATATATATATCTATATACCTATATACATATATATATATATATATATATATATATATATATATATATATATATATAACATATATATATATATATATAACTCTTTATATACTATATGCATATAACTATATATATAACTTTATGGCTACGTTTGTAGTTAATAGTACTACTTCATTATCTATCGATTGATGTATCTTTTTCTAGTTTTTTGCTAATAAACCTAAAAACGTAAAATGCAACAAAAATATAAGGTTCCATTGTTCCTTAAGATTTAAGGAAGAACAAAGTGTACTACCCTTTAATATGCCCATGATGAGTATTGTTTGCGCCAGCTGATCAGACGGGCGCGCTCGGCCGTTTTCCATGTACTCAAATTTCCTGTTCTCTGTTGGTTATGTAATTTCAATTCGAGAAGCGTTTCGAGTCGATTTTTACTGAGCTTCTGGAAACACCAATATCATGCTCTTCCTTTTTTACTTAATAAATTTATTGATCCACTTATCCAAATTGACTTACAGAACTAAGAGCTCACAGTATGGATATGAAAAGATGCAGATACTTCTGAAGGCTTTCCACTTGTTGATCAAGACAAGTTTTTAAGTAAGAAATAGCTGCGTTTCAGAAATTTGGGGTACCGTGTGCAAAATCGACTCGGAAACGGCTCAGTAAATACATATAATCAAAAAGAGGCTACTAATATAAACCAGAAAACTACTACCCCGATCATATCACATTACAACATACTCTCTATATATGTCATTTTATGCAATGATACGATATATTAGTATCACTTAATATAAAAGTTAACTAAAATATTAAAAAACTTTGCAAGCCATTTCCGAAACATGTTTTGTAAAAAGATTTGTTTGTAAACAAAGTATTCTTTCGCGCTACGCAAACCTCCGTTGTCATTCCAAATCGAGGATTTAACAGCGGGCGCCTGATATTGACGTTTACGTGACGTAAGTGCAAGGCTCTGGAAGCGTGCATGTGCGCCTGTGCCTGCCTGGTCTGCAGTCCGGGCGCTGGAAACGCAGCTTATGGGTGTAGCTGAGATTCGAAAAGTTCCGGTTCCGGCGGAACCGCCAGAACTTTACGGGGAAATCGAAAAGTTCCGGTTCCGACCGGAACCAAAAATTCTGGTTCCGGTACATCCCTAATATATATATATATATATAACAACATAGACAGAAATGTGGATATACTATATATATATATATAAGTTTTCCTACATATATATATATATATATATATATATATATATATATATATATACTCATATGTATATATATATATGAGAGGGAGAGAGAAATTTTCGTGTACCTAATGAATTGTTCTTTTGCCTTGAAAGAATTAACAAACTATAAATTTTCACAAAAAAGTTATTATTATATTTTTAATTAAAAAAAAAAAAAAAACATAAAGTCATTAAAATTTTAATAACCTTTTTAACTTATTAATATTTAATTTTTTTTATTTTTCTTTCTTTGGGGGCGGGGGCAAGGGGGGCTAGCCTATTAATTTCATAACAAAATGTCTACT